>VHZZ01011544.1:11954-30824 GCA_009801015.1 Silene noctiflora | reverse complement strand
ATTATAACTAAGTTAATTACCCTGTTGTAACGCACGGGTGTCAAACTAGTATATGAAGGTAAATTCAGTTTATTTAGTGCACAAAACATAATGAGTAGTTGAGCACGATCCATCATGATCCGAGCCCAACTAATTCGGTTAAGTTTAGCATAACCACTAGCCACACTTTAATATGGTCCTCGCCACAAAACTTTTGCTCGTATTTTGAGTGTTAAGAGAGTCACACAGATTCTCACCACGAAACTTATTTATTTTACGTGTTAAGAGAGTCATAGGGGTACAAAAAATATTGACGGTGTTTTAACTCATATCATGAATTCCCTATATAAAGGCGTTATTTGGCCGTCCTCATAAAAACACATGAATTACGATGTGAATGACAAAAATGGGTGGTCGTTTGGTTGCCAATATCACAGGTAAGGATGACAGTGGGGCGGGGACCCGACCCAGACCCTAAGGGTCGGTTATGGGTCTTAGTAAATTAATTCGGGTTCGGGTCCGGGTCTGATTAATGGGATCCGACCCGACCCTTAGACCCGTATAATTTAAAAAAAAAAACTTAAAACACACAATTACAACGCAGACATACACATACCCAACTTTTCTCCCCTCTTTCTTTACATTCCTAATTTCTAACCCTAAATCGTCTTCTACCCTAAGCTCCCCTCTCTCTAAACCTAAATCCCCTTTTTATTGTACAACGGCGATCTGCGATCAACGACGACTAGCGAGGACGACCATCGACTATGATAATCAAAGGCTAAATCTCTATTTTTTTTACTATCAATCTCCTTATTTCCTTTCATTTTTCTCGCCAAATCTCCTTATTTTCTTCGAAATAAGTACAATTAAAAGATAATTGCAGAATTTGGTTGTTTTCCATTTATTGTTTGGTTTGGGTGATCTCATAATGTGATTTAGGTGTGACGCCTTCTTCTAATTCAGTTTGACAATTGCAGAAATTGTGGAATTTTTATACATGTTTTTCATTCTGTAATGAGAAAGAGCAAAATTGATGAATTTGAAGAGTTTGGGGCAGTAGGGAGTAGCTATTGCCAATTGAATTTTCAAGGAAAATTTTGTTCAGGCTCTTCCAGGTAGACCATATGGTAGACCCGATCCGGACCCGGACCCATCGGGTGTGGGTATGGGTCCATTAAATTTAGACCCTTTAAGGTTTGGGCCGGGTATGGGTCCAAGGTAGGTGACTTGGGTCTGGATTCGGATCCGGATCTTAGTGGACTCGACCCATTGGCAACCCTAATCACAAGAAATGAAATTACCATACCTAATTCCCCCTACGTAAGTTGAATTTCTCCTTTTTAGGAGTTGAAAAATCATTTGAAATAGAATAAAATTATATAAGAATTATATCAAGTATTTCTTATAACTAATTAAAGGACACCTAGTAACTGGAGTCATAGATTTATCCTGACATCTACAGTCTACACAACCGAAACCTGTTGGCAACTTGGCACAACCCATACAGAACAATTAAATTCCATGTTACCCGTGGGCATGTATGGAACAATCCGTATCCATTTAATTTAATTATTTAATTTAATTATTTAATTGACTATCCAAGAACAAAGATATTAACAAGATCTGATTATTTCTAATTAATTAAAACATTAAACAAACCAATCCCTTTTCCCACACGTCTTACACTTGCAGAAATACACATCACTCTCTACACTCTCATTTCTCTCTTCATCTGAATAACATTGACGACGAACAACAACAACAACAATGGAGATATTCTACTACCTCGTTTTCGGATCTCTAGCTTCCATTGTTGCTGCTGTTGAATTCTCCAAATCTAATAAGGATCGTATCAATACTCCTTCCTCTTTTAATTCCTTCAAAAACAATTATCTCCTTGTTTACTCTCTAATGATGGGTATAACCTTTCTCCTTTTTTAATTTCAACGATTTATCGCTTTTTTTTTTACGTTGTTTTGTCCTTGCGATTCGGATCGATGTGTTTGTAGCTGTGATTTTTGTGATTTGATTTGTTGATTTGTGTTTGAATTGCGAATTGTGTTACGCGATTAATTTAATCTTTGAGAAATGTGTATAATTTGAGGTTATTCGATGCGATTTTGCTAAGGAAATAGTGTGTTTCAGATTCTTATGTTAATTAGCGAAATTGTTGATGTGATTTGTCGGTTGACATATTTGAGCTAGGTGTATTGAATTAGGAGAGAAAATGTTGTTGTTACCGAAATTCCATGCGATTTTGCTACGGAAAGAGTGTTTTTCAGATTCTTGAGTTATTTTGTGACATTGTAAATGTGATTTGTCGATTGATACATTTGATTTAGGCGTACAAAAATTGGGGGGGAGAAAATGCTGTCATTACGGAATGTCGATCTGATTTTGCTAAGGGAAGAGTGTTGTTCAGATTCTTATTTTAGTTTGCGAAATAATGAATGTGATTTGTTGATTGAGCTAGGTAAATAAAATTAGGGGAGAAAATGTTGTCATTGTGGAGAGAGTACAATACCTGTAATTGTTTATGAATTTACTACACGGTGAGTGCTTCATAGAGTTTTGGAAGAAGCGGCGTAATGAAATTGAGAAATGCACTCTGTTGTTTAGGACTATCATTGCCTGTGTTTTGTATATGCATATATAGTTGGTGTTACTGTGTGAGTAGTGATGGAAATTTAGGACTATCATTGCCTGTGTTTTGTATATGCTTATAATGTTGTCAATGTTACATTATTCCCATAGAGTCATTGCTTAATCGAATGTGGGTATATGACAACTGGAAGAGTTTTTGATCGAATGTTGTATGTGGAGACAGCTGGCGACTGGTTGCAGGGTCCATATGTGTACTACCTTTATAGCACATACGGTTTTGGGAAAGGGGAAATAGGACAGCTGTTCATCGCTGGTTTTGGGTCCTCTATGCTCTTTGGGACGATCGTTGGTTCACTTGCTGACAAACAGTAATGCTTATATATACTTTCTTCCCCGCGCTTTATTTTCTATGTTGCTTTCTTCGAGTCTTCCAGTCTAATCTTATTTATTGCCTTGATTGTACAATTCAGGGGCCGAAAGAGAGCATGTGTCACTTATTGCATAACCTACATCCTGAGTTGCATTACCAAGCATTCTCCTCAATACAAGGTCCTGATGCTGGGCCGAGTATTGGGAGGTATTGCCACATCACTTTTGTTCTCTGCATTCGAGTCGTGGCTGGTTGCAGAGCATAATAAGGTGAATATCTGTTTTATTCATCTCAAATGCAGTTACTAAGTCCATCTTGCAGGAAATGTATCTGTTGCCAGATGAATTAGAGATTGATGCTTTGAGTGGGTGGGGGTGGAGTGGGTACTGTGCAGGCTCCTTTATTTTTTTTTTTTTTTTTTTTTTTTTTTTTTGAGTGATGGTCTTATAAAGTATGTGATTTTAACACTTGTCCTTCAGAGTTATGAAACACTCGACATTGCCTTTGGAATTTGGGTATTTGATTTCAGATGTATGAGGTCAGTTCTCCTTGTCATAAAAGGCATGGATAAGTATGCTTGTATCGTAATTGCAAATTTTTCTCTTTCAATATCAGGAATGGTTTTATAGCCATTATTGTTCATTATTCACATAAGTATGACTATTACTTTTCTGTGTGTAATTTAGGAATTTAACAGCTTTTATGATTAGGTTTAGTTTGGTACATCGGGGTTGTTATATACCCATTACTTGGCTTGATGTCCGTAATGCTGGCGACTGCAATTTTCTGATTTGGAATTTTGATTGGCACAGTTAACTTTTGATTTGTGAAAAAGATGGTTAGTGTATATCTGTGTTACTCCGACTCTCCGACACGTGTCAGACACCGACACATGTCGGAGTGTCGGACACGGCTATTTTGGGTGAATTTTCCTATTTTGTGGTCTAAATTGAAGTGTCGAAGTGTCGTGTCGAAGTGCCCGACACGCGACACGGCAGTTAAGTGAAGTGTCGGAGTAACATAGGTGTATATATCAAACTATTTGTTTGTACTGAGTATGACTATCTTTCTTTTCTAATATATGTAGAGGGGCTTTGAACAACAATGGTTGTCAATAACTTTCTCGAAGGCAATTTTTCTTGGGAATGGTCTTATTGCTATCATCTCCGGATTGGCTGGTAATGTATTGGTGGATACATTCGCTCTTGGGCCTGTAGCGCCCTTTGATGCAGCAGCATGCATTTTGGCTATAGGCATGGCTGTAATTATGTCATCGTGGACTGAAAACTACGGAGACCCTTCAGAGAACAAGAATTTACTTGCACAGTTCAAGGGTGCTGCAGTGGCTATTGCTTCTGGTACGTCGTGAGAACTGTTGGGATGAAATCATTTGTTTGACCTTTTACCAACCAAAGGAACAAAATCATTTATGTTAATTATATTCTCGCCTCTCAGCCCTTAATTTCTTTGTCTTCCGTATAACATCTGTTTGTTTATGTTGGGCAGATGAAAAAATAGCTTTATTGGGTGCCATTCAATCACTGTTTGAGGGTTCAATGTATACCTTCGTATTCCTTTGGACTCCTGCATTGAGTCCAAACGATGAGGAAATTCCACATGGATTTATTTTTGCAACTTTCATGCTGGCTTCAATGTTGGGAAGCTCAATTGCATCCCGTCTACTGGCTCGTTCATCTCTTAAAGCTGAGAGCTACATGCAAGTAGTTTTCTCCGTCTCAGCTGTTTCTCTGTTGCTGCCAATTGTAACAAATGTATGTCGTATTTCCAGTTCTTGTCCTACTTTTATGTGGTGTAAAGGAAGCCATAATGGCTGTTTTGACGCGTTTCAAACCCAGATCATGAGTACCGTTACTCAATGACTTTACCGACTAAGCTAGTTGAAATCTACTCTTGTCCTACTTAAATTAGATTACATAATCTGGTGCTTGATGATTCTTCTTACTGTAACAGTTTCTGGTGGAGCCCTCAAGGATAAGAGGTGGCGGCATTTCATTTTCTGGCAGTGTACAGCTTATCGGGTTCTGCGCTTTTGAGGCTTGTGTAGGAATATTCTGGCCATCCATAATGAAGATGAGGTCTCAGTATATTCCAGAGGAGGCTAGGAGTACCATCATGAACTTTTTCCGGATTCCTCTTAATATCTTCGTCTGCGTTGTTCTCTACAATGTATGTTTCTTGGAACTTGTAGCTCACCTAATATTCTTAGACTCTGCTCTTGAAGCTCCATAGTTTGCTCATGATACATGTTTTTTGACTCGCTGTTAGGATCCGATTGTCTCCTAGGACTGTAGGAAACACTCTTACATTAGTTTAATGTGAGACCAACCCATTTAACCATAAAACTTGCTCATGCAACAATTAACCACTAAAAACTGATAAGGAAACACTACCCCATTATATTTGTCAGTCTCATGATATTCTTGTCATGAGACCATCTCATATAAGAATTTTCGTACCTGCTTTCACATTCATGTTAATTGATCTATGTGTTACGATTATACTCATAAAGTTATCTTAAACTGTCTATGACTCCCTTTCTGAAAGAGCAATTAAAATCTAGCAAATCATGTGTCTTGTTGTTGGGTGGCTTCTAGGTTAGTTTCCAGCTCTCAGTTGGGGTCATTCTAATATTATATTGTCATCACTGCTGATTATTTGAGTGACATCTACGCTCACTCGTGTTTCTGACGCTTGCCTTTTTTTATATGTGAAGGTCAATGCATTTCCAATAACTGTCATGTTTGGAATGTGCTCAATCTTCCTCTTTGTGGCCTGTATATTACAAAGGCGGCTCATGGTGATAGCTGACAAAACGAGTAAGTAGAATGCATGCCAACCTGACACAAATTTTTAGTATATTAGAATTTACAAAGGCAGAAGTGCTATTTCCACACCTCGATTTCCCGCTTTCTGTTGCTTAATACTGGCTTTTCAATCCGTCAATTAGTCAATTGAGATTTGAGAGTATATTTTCATTCTCACAGAGACCGAAGATTATGTACTCAAGGAAAGAGCCTCAGAAGCCGAGCCATTGAACATTTGAGCCACGAAAGAGAGTAGCAAGTAATAATATTCAAGTAGAACAGTAATACGATGGCAATCATTGTAGGAATTAAGTTTGGTGGTGTGCCAGAAAAGGTAAGAGGCAAATGAAGAGAGAAAAAAGCACTCAAGCACAAGCAAAGCGCTATTTCAGTTGCGGATAGCAGTTGGCTAGTGTTTTCAAGAAGCTATTCTTTAATTTTACCTACTTTGTCTTTCTCAACAACAGGTCAAAGAACGACAAGAGATCTAGTTTCATTTTTTTTTTTTTTTTTTTTTTTTTTTTTTTTTTTTTTAGGTGTAGTAAATCTTTCTTTTGACAACGGAGGTGTAGTAAATCAGGTGTAATGATAATGTGTTTTCGTTTATTGTTTGAAGTTCCATTTTAATTGTAATTTGGAAGTCAAATGAGATTCTTGTGCAAACCAAGTGTTATAAGCATAATTTAAAAGAATACCAATATACCATATTACCTTGTATACAAACTTTGAGAATCGAGTAACATTCATAGGCTGTTGACAGGAAAAATTTTAATGTTTTCGTGAAATTTTTGAGTCTTCTTTTTGGAAGTTTTTCTTTTTTCAACCGTAATATATAATTAACGCTAATATGTTTTAGCCTTGCAAATTGTTGCCCTGAACTCGGATTAGCATTTCTAGAAATTGGGCAACCCAAAATCGTCCACTGACAACATAATTTATCGAATTAGCATGTTATGATTCCATCATAAGGAGTCTGCACAAATCGCAGCTCACAATGTACACGAATGAACAAATGCAATTATTGCGTTAAATTTACAACTTTATAAACTACGACTAGTTAACAAGCTCCAGTAGTTCTATAATACATACAACTATACAAGGTACAAATAGAAAGAAATTACAGTTACTTACGTATGATATCCTATATGTAGTCACATAATCCTGCTCCGTTTTGCTTCAACGGTCGCAACTTCGAGATCTCCAATGAAGAAAAGGATCTTTTCGAGAATCCCATAACCAGGCGATCCATCTTCATTGACATTGCCTTGTCGACTCAATGCTGCTTCATCGTTTGTGTTCCTACGTTTCCTAGAACCCAAATGGCGTTGGATTTCACCGCCATGAATCAGGTAGTAATCAGCCCCCTCTCTTGTTATCTTCAGTCCCCTGGAATTATAATCAAAAGACATTCACTGGAAAATTCTGAAACATTTTACAAATTACTTGACGCTACACTGTCATATTTTTGAAACTGTGTTTCTTTTCAGGCACAAGATTTTTGAAATTGTCGCTACTGGCATGCGATTGATTATAAGATTAAATCCAATACTAAAGCTCGCCTGACTCACTATTAGTCGAACTTACCACCATTTGTTCGTAAAATCGGATTTGCATCTCTATTGCTAATTCTATGAAACAAGAAATAAATGAATAATCTACTTACAGTCCAACTCTATTGCAACGGTCTTGGACTTCATAGACATCTTTCCATGATTGCGAATTAGTGGGGGCATAAAATCGAGCTTGATCTTCACCCCACCTCTCCTTGAACAGATTAGCCCATAACACGTCATCAGATCCCAAAACGTTCCATTTCCTGCAAACTTCACCCACAATGATCCATAATAAATCAACTGAAAGCAATAATCGTATACTTTTTTCCTTTTTCAGAACAGACTATGGGCCATTTATAATAGGTAAAAGTGTGGGTGCTCTCTAATCGGTGTTTAACAAGCTCTTTTATTCTTCAGAGAGCTGAATGTTCGAAACTTTACAGAGTTCAGTTTACACTGATTCTACAACCAATAACGGACTAAAGAGGATTAGATTTACGAGCATTATTCCAGTTTAAAAACCGCATTGAGATACCGCTACTTGACAACAACCAGAAGCGTAATCAGTTTAGTAAACCATTTTACATCATTGCATTTACACCATAATCCAGAACCAAATAACACAGAGTATTAAGAATCGCAATGAAAAATTCGCTTCCCCGGCTCTTATTTCTCCCTATTCTCCATCTCGTAACATAATGAAGGTTTGAGACAGTAGAAAGTCAATGATCTTATAATATTGTTCCTCATCATTTGACCATTATACCTCTACATTTAACATCACAAATCGATCCGATATATCGTATATCTCATCTATTGAAAATCAAAATGATCAGAGAACTGTTGAATTTTGCTCATATCATCAGCAAAATTGAATTCCACCCAAAATTTACACCACCAGATACATGCATAATCTAATCACATGAAAAATCTCAATTCACTAATAAAATCAACAAAATTAAGATTACCCAATTCAAATTACTCCATCAATTCATCATTTTCAAACATATGATTACAAATTATCATCAAACAAATTAACAGGGGAAGATTCAAATATTAATTAAATATCCATATACCCAATTAAAATTGGTACAAATTAAACAAACCCAGAATCAAATAAATGCATTATAAATGAAATTTGTAGGGAATTGAGGAAGATTAAGAAGAAAAAAAATGAAAATTGAGCTGACCTTGTTGAGCTGTGGTTAAATTCTGATAATCCAAGATGCAGAAGATCTTAAGACAAAGCTCATTTGGTAAATTTTCCATCAAATTTTTGCAACAAATGAGGTTATCTGCCAGCTACAAGAAATTAGTAGATTACTATACAACTATACAAGTATTTTGTACGTATTCATATCTGTCTCTAACATGTCAAATAATGAGTAATAGTGTAGTAATTTAGTCGGGTATAATAAAATCGGTCAATCTTTCTGTGTATCCATCCGTCTTAATATTTGAATGGGTCAAATAATAGGAGTAAATAGTATGAGTATGACCTACCCGTTGTAAGTTTTGACAAAGCGTTTTGCTTGTGAGGTGAAGACGGATAATGCTCCTCTCACAGTAAGGCAAGTGAGAGGGAGGGTGGAGGAGAAATGGAGCACCCCATGGATAGTGTCACTTGCATATTGTGAGAGGGACGCTTTTCGTTTTCAGCTCGTAACGGACGGTGTCCGTCTTCAATGAGAATTTGTGAAGTTTTGATAAAACTTTCTCTTAAGATGACAGTCCGTTTTAAGATAAAAACGGGTAATAATAACGTTAAAATGTGTCAAGTCAATAGGTTAATTTTAGCATGATAAATGTATTTGGTACCGGGTTTTAGTTGGGATTTTATGTAACATGCCGATTTTTGTAATGTGTCGTAACTTTTGTGAATTGGGTTGGTGTCAAATAAAATTGTATAGAGGTTCTAAGATTTTACCCTTCTGATATTATATTAATCGAAATTTTCTATATTATGTCAAATTTATCTTTACGATATATTCTAGTTATATTAGATTTCCAATTATCATGCTCTTGTAATTGTTATATAAGCACCCCTTTGTAATCAATAATAATTAAGTCAACAATTCCTTCAATTCTTATTCTCTACATAATCTACCTACGGCTCGCGAGCAGCTCGAAAGCTGGTCGGTCAAAGCTTGGCTCGTGCGAGCTAGGCTCGAGAGCTTAACAAATCAAGCCAAGCAAAGGTTGGCTCCATTCGAAAAGCTCGCGAGCGACACAAATTTGTGTAATTACAAAAGATATTGCTCATATTTTTCTTTGTATCACACATATTAAATGTCTCATTGATTGCCAGATATTTCACACATATTAAATGTCTCATTGAAGCATTTGACTCATTCAAAGGTTTACATGCTTCTAAAGCTTGTGTTGGCTCTTCTGGTGGCAACCGCGACTGTGGAAAGCGCATTTTCAGCTATGTCATTTATCAAAAATAGATTGCGTAATATCATGGGCGATGAATACCTGAATGATTGTTTGGTTACTTTTCTAGAACGTGATGTATTTATGAATGTGACAGATGATGAAATTGTAAAGCAATTTTTAGATATGCGAACTCGTCGAATAGTGTAGAAATAGTTTAATTTTTATTTTATTGTAATTGACATTTCTTTTTAATATTATCAATATTAGATTTTGCTACACCGAATGAAAATTTCTGGGTTCACCCTTGATATAACCTTCAAACTTTGTTATTGAAAATATCAAAAGAAAAAAATAAACAATTTTATATAGGCTTGATTTGGCCTAGACTTTAGCTCAAACTCGAGTTAAATCTCGCAAGCTTTGTAACAAGCACATTTTTTTTCAAGCTCGGGTGAACTTTTGGTTCTTGAGCCACAAGCCGAGCAAGGCCAAACTCGGGATCGACTCGGCTCTTCAACACCCCTAATCTTGCTCCATTCAACCTTTAATCTCAGTAATTGAGCTTGGTAAACACCTCTTACACCATTGTCATACCTCTTAAAATCCCATTACTTTCCCTCATTTAATTTCTTCATTCCCCTCCATTAACACCTACGTACAATTGCTAAAACCGTTACTGCCCCCTTGACCGTGTTTATCATAGAAACTTGGAAGCCGATTTCTAAAAGAGATGGCTTCAATGGAAATTCGATTATTAATCTCAACTCCGCCATCTTTGTAAATCTTTAGAATCCTCAAACTCCCATACTTTAATCCTCTGATAATCATCCGAAACGTTAGGGTGTTGTTCGTATTGGGCTATATGCAAAAAATGCAATCGATTTCTACTAACTCCTAGTACGCTGCTTTCCGTGTTAATTTCGTCATCAAAGGGATCTATGATTAAAATTTGTGACCACCCTTGATAATACAACTTATCATTCAAAGTCACAAACTGTTAAGATGTTGATATTTTTCTTGCTTATTATTAGGAGATATTGTGAATATTGTTAGGGAGTAAGATAAGATATGTATCTTGTATTTAGGCTAATTAGTTATTTAGTTGCCTTATTGATAGGGTAGTCAAAGATTGAGTTGAACTAATTAGTTGTATATATTTGTTCCTTTGTACGCTGTTGAATAATCAATGAGAATCATATTCTTCTCAACTTTTTCTCCTGTTCCATAATTTCTCATGGTATCAGAGCAATTTTAAAACAAAAAAAAAAAAAAAAAAAAACGATCCTAATTCTGCAATCTTCTCAGTCGACCAAAGTATGGCTGCAGGAGACGGAGATAAATTGAAAGGCATAATGGAAGGTCCAAAGACCATTCCCACAACTTCACCATTGTTTTTACACCCCTCGGATAATCCGAATTTAATGGTTACGCAAATTATTTTTAATGGARACAACTATGACCTTTGGGCTGAGGCTGTTAAGAACGGTCTCGATGCGAAAAACAAGTTGGCTTTCATTGAAGGGAAAGTTAAGAAGCCGATTTGCAGAGATGGAGAGGAAAGCATCGAATCCGTCGCATGGAGGCAGTGTAATGCTATGATTAGGGCGTGGTTTCGGAATGTAATCGATCCGAAACTACACCCAAGTATAACCTTTTCTGTACCGGTTCAGGAGATTTGGGAAGAGCTTCGTGATAGGTATTCGGCAGGCAACGCACCTAGGGTTCACCAATTGAAGAGTGAACTCAATGAGTGCAAACAGGGATCCGATTCGGTCGTTGAATATTATACACGACTAAAGACAATTTGGGATGAGTTAGGAAATTATAGCAAGGCCAAGGATTGCACTTGTGGAGCAGCGGCTTCAATTGCAAAGGAGAAAGAAGAGGAAAAGGTCCACCAATTTTTAATGGGTCTGAATTCGAAGCTATACRGAAATGTTCGAACGAACCTATTAATGGAGGATCCCATTGCTACTCTCACTCGTGCTTACGGTCTGATTCTAAGAGAAGAACGTCATGCTTCCATGACCAAAGTCAAGGAAGAACGAATTGATGCAGCCATGGCAATGAGAACGAATGCTGGAAAGGAAAGGAGCAACGAGGATGAGCCATACATACCACCACAATGTACTTATTGTCGAAAATATTACCACACCGAAGAAAACTGCTATGACAAACATGGATATGAAGAGGTCAAAGCGAGAGAACGAGGTCGTGGTAGAAGAGCAGGAGGTCGAAGCAATGCTGGACGCGGACGCGGCAGAGGCAGAGGACAAAGCAGCCAACAGGCCAATGCCGTGGGGACATCAGCTTCGTCAAAAACATCTGAAAATAACCAACAGACTTTGACGTTTACAAATGAAGAAATTGAAAGGCTTAAAATCCTTTTGAGCGCTACTCCAGACGGTAATGACCAGCTAAAAGGTATGAAATCAATTGTTAATGTTGAATGGATGATTGATAGTGGGGCTTTCCATCATATGACGGGACGACAAGATTTGTTAATTAATCAATGGAAGGAGGAAGTGTCGAAAGTGAGTCTGCCCGATGGAAGAGTAGTCGAAGCCAGCGTGCACGGAGAAGTTCGACTAAATGAGCATTTTAGTCTAAAAGATGTTTTATTTGTACCAAATCTTACATGTCATCTCATTTCCGTCCAACAATTAATACGTGAGAATAATTGTGTAATAACATTTTATTCGGATTATTGTGAAATGCAGGACCCGACTACGAAGACGATGATTGGACGAGGTGAGCATCGACATGGAGTATATTATTATCATTCGAAAAAGGAAGAAGCGGTGCGGAAAGTGACGGTGACCAAGGATGAAAAGTTGTGGCATAGGAGATTGGGACATCCGTCGAAGAGTATTTTTTCTCATTTTTCTAGTTTAATTGGGTGCAATTTACATTGGAATTCGGAAGTTGTTTGTGATTCTTGTTGTCGAGCAAAACTATCTCGATCACCTTTCAAAATTAATAATAAGAAATGCGATGTTTTGTTTGGATTAATACATTGTGACATATGGGGAAAATATCGGGTAGCAAGTTTGACACAGGCACATTATTTCTTAACCATTGTTGACGACCATAGTCGGGGAGTTTGGGTATATTTAATGAAAGACAAGAGCGAAGCAGGAGAATTTATGAAAATTTTTTGTCAAATGGTAAAGACTCAGTTTGAAACATGTGTTAAGAAAATTCAGAGTGACAATGGAACGGAGTTATTATCCGGACCAATGCAACGTTATTATGAGGAAAATGGGATTAAATTTCAAACAAGTAATGTAGATACGCCACAACARAACGGAAGGGTTGAGAGAAAGCACCGTCACATCTTAGAGAAAGCTAGAGCCCTACGGTTCGAGAGTGGACTGCCTTTGATTTTTTGGGGAGAGTGCATCTTAACAGCAGCTTACCTCATCAATAGAACACCCACACCATTATTAGATGGAAAAACGCCTTATGAAATTTTGTATCATCGAAAACCCTGTTTTGATAATGTCAAAGTTCTGGGATGTTTGTGTTATGCGCACAACAAGGAGAGACCAAAGGATAAGTTTGGAGAAAGGGGGAAGYGATGCATTTTCATAGGATATCCACATAGTAAAAAGGGGTGGAAAGTGTATGATTTGAAAGAAAAGCGGGTATTTGTATCTCGCGATGTAGTTTTTTATGAGAATGTGAGTCCGTATTTACTTCTTGCAAAAGACACGGATGCACAGGAAGGGACTGTTAATGCAAAAATTCACGATCAAATTTTCATTGATTATGAGCCTGATGATGAACCCATACAAGAAGTGAAGGGGAATCACGAGAAAGAAACAGAACCAGAGACAGTTGATGTTGAAACAGGGGCTGTTAATGGCGAAACAGAGGCAGTCAATGGAGGTACAGGAGACAGTACTGTAGACGGAGTACAGACAGGTGGAGAGGAAGGAAGTGCGACAGGAGGAGGAGAAGAAGAGAGGATGGGCAGGGGTGCTAGAGAAAAATTTGAACCCATGTGGAAAAGGGATTACTACTGTAAATCGATGAAAGTAATTACTCCAATGTCGAATGCTCATCCAGAAAAATCAACGTCTTCTTCGTCAGGTACTCGCTATCCTTTGTCCAAATATGTTGTTACTAATTGTTTTTCACAATCACACAAAGCTTTTCTAGCAAAGATTGATGCAGAAAAGGAGCATGCAAATTACCGAGAGGCAGCACGGAGCGAACAATGGCGTGTTGCTATGAGAAAAGAAATAGAAGCATTGGAGAAAAACAATACTTGGAAGATCGTTGAGCTGCCAAAGGGAAAGAAAGCAATTGGGTGTAGATGGGTATACAAAATCAAATATTTAGCTAATGGTGAAGTTGAGAGGTATAAAGCGAGACTTGTAGCCCAAGGATTCACTCAGGTGGAAGGCATTGATTTTCATGAGACATACGCGCCAGTTGCTAAGATGACGAGTGTTCGATGCATGCTTGCTATTGCCGTGATGAAGGGATGGAAGATAGAACAACTCGACGTAAATAATGCCTTTTTACATGGTGATTTAGATGAAGATGTTTACATGAGAATACCGCAAGGATTTGAAAAAGAAAAAGAAAATAAAGTTTGCAAATTACTGAAGTCAATTTATGGGTTAAAACAAGCTTCCCGGAATTGGTTCGCGAAGTTGACAGCTTCATTGAAGAGGTATGGATTTGTTCAATCTTTAGCGGATTACTCTTTGTTTACATTTAATCGTGACGAAATTTTTATTGGAGTTCTAGTATATGTGGATGATATGATTGTTGCTAGCAATAGTGATGATGCTTGTCTTCGGTTCAAAAGGTTTCTTGATGCGAAATTTGGGGTTAAAGATTTGGGCCGTTTAAAATTTTTCTTGGGAATTGAGGTTGCTCATGGGACAAACGGATTATTTCTTAATCAACGGAAATATGCGATGAATATTATAGAAGAGAGTGGTATGGCGGGCGCACGAACCGTGTATACACCCATTCAACCTCGTCACAATTTAGCACTAGCCAAGGGGAGTGTTTTGAAAGATGTTATGAAGTATAGGAGGCTCGTTGGAAGGTTAGTGTACCTTACAATCACGAGACCCGACCTTGTTTACGCGGTGCATATTTTATCTCAGTTTGTTCATGAACCGAAAGTAGAACATTGGGAAGCTGCACTTCGAGTGGTTCGTTACATTAAGAGAAATCCGAGCAAAGGCATATCGATCAAGAAAGAAGGAGATTTCCAGTTAAGAGGGTATTGTGACTCGGATTATGCAAGTTGTCCAATCACGAGACGATCATTGAGTGGGTACTTTGTTTCTTTGGGGCAGTCGCCCATATCATGGCGAACGAAGAAACAAGTGACGGTAGCGAAATCGACAGCGGAAGCCGAGTATAGAGCAATGGGGGCGGTCACTAGTGAGCTAATTTGGCTCAAGTCCTTTCTCGGCTCATTTGGTATTTTTCACACTGCACCGATGTTTTTATATTGTGACAATCAAGCAGCACTTCATATAGCCAAAAATCCGGTATTTCATGATCGGACAAAACATATAGAGATTGATTGTCATTTCGTCCGTCAGCATCTAGTGGCGAAAACGATTAGCACTTCTCATGTACGCAGCAAAGAGCAAATAGCGGATTTGTTTACAAAGGCGCTTGGAGGAGAATCGTTTGATCATTTGCAATTCAAGTTGGGACTCGGTTTACCTCGTTCTCCAACTTGAGGGGGAATSTTAAGATGTTGATATTTTTCTTGCTTATTATTAGGAGATATTGTGAATATTGTTAGGGAGTAAGATAAGATATGTATCTTGTATTTAGGCTAATTAGTTATTTAGTTGCCTTATTGATAGGGTAGTCAAAGATTGAGTTGAACTAATTAGTTGTATATATTTGTTCCTTTGTACGCTGTTGAATAATCAATGAGAATCATATTCTTCTCAACTTTTTCTCCTGTTCCATAATTTCTCACAAACATATTTGGGGACCTGAATTGAAAGCCGGTAGTATTATTCCAGGGGTAGATTTGAATCATATCTGCTGAGGATCCCACAATTCGAACAATCCGAAGACCAAGGAAGTCGGGATTGGAGATAATTCAGTTCCAACGTTTCGAAACGCGTTTGCAAGGAGCAAGTTGTCTCCATTGGAGACTTATGAACAATCCGAAACCCATCATTGTTTCGAAACGCGTTTGCAAGGAAGTCGTTGTTTTTTTTGTCGTCATTATTGGTAGTGCAGTTACGTGTTTTACGGTGACGTCTTTGTTTGGCTCTTGAATAGAGGAGGGAAATGGAGGGGATCATTGAGATTAAAATATAGGGCAGCCATTGATGATGATATTGATTTGTTTGGATGATATTGACGAATTTTTGTTATGTTGTATTAACTTGTTTTATTCATAGTAGTAGAGATGGTTGAAGGTCTATATCTAATGCCCTAATTGCCTGGGTTCAACCTTTCTTCCAAGCAGTTTTGTTTAACATTGAATTTATTTAATGATGCCATGTTTTCAATACGGATCGACCACTATTTTAGGATCAACGATAAAAAGAAAATGAGACAACAATACTAAAACAAAACCCGTATATCTTTATTTTGGTGTCATTAATGGATGCAAGAATACATATGTCTCAGGCCAATCATCTACACAATAAGTAACCCTTTTCAATCTCTGTTTAACAACGTCGAATCGATAAAATGTGTCACGGTAAATAAAGTAAACAATATAAGGATCATAGGGATGACAACAAATCACCCGGTCGCTGCAACGCCATTCTTTTATGGTTGGGAATATTTGGAAAATCGGAGGCATGATCCTTTCGAACAGATCCGGCTTCATTGGAAAGTCGATTACTAATCTCAACTCCGCCATCTTAGTAATACCATAACTCACTGTTAAATCCGCAAACTCCCATACTTTAATCCTTGGATAATCTTCCGAAACGTTAGACTGCTTTTCGAGTTGGGCTATATGCAATCGATTTCGACTGAATCCTAGTACGTGTCGCGAGTTAAATTCGCCAGGGAAATTGAGTACCGATGGCGTGACAATAATATCGTCATCAAAGGGGTCTATGACTAAAATTTGTGACGCCCCTTCGAAACAGACGATATTATTATTCGTTGTCACGGCCTTTTTATTTAAGAATCGGAAATTAAATCCGGTATTATTCAAGGGGTAGGACGTCCATTCACCCGTTTTAGAAGAGTAGATTTGCATCATTTCTTCGTTATTATTTTCCACAATCCGAACAATCCGAAACCCAATATTATTGTAATCGTTCGAATTAGGGACACCGGAAATAGTACTAACTCCTTGAACAACTCCCGCAAATCCAACAGCCTTACACGGAATCCAGTGTGCGTAATCTTTGTAATGAATACCCGATGGCAAAGGAACTACGATAAACCGTTTGGTAAGCGGGTTAGCAACATAATAGGCCGATTTTTGGTTTAGGGTACGATACGTTACCAAGAGGTCTTTGTGATTAGCAACGATATCAATATATTTATCGCTGCCAGGGACGAAACCAAGTCGAAGTTTATGTCTTTGGAAGTAAGGGTGCTCGGTAACAAGACACGTACCATTCGGAAACTTGTCGAAAGAGTAAGATTTATAACGGTATCCCCTAAGGTATATCGTAAAAGGAGACAGTTCGATTGGGAGAAGACGAAGGAAGTCGGGGTTGGAGATAATAGAGTTCCAACGTTTCGAGACGCATTTGCAAAGAGCAAGTTGTCTCCAATGGAAACATATGAATATCAACTCTAACAATGTATCGTTTAGATCATCGATACAAATTCGAGTGTCATTTTGGGTGTCGTGGTTACGAGTTTTACGTTGATGTCGTTGTTTGGCTCTGGAATAGGGTTTGGGAAAGGGAGGGAAATGGACGGAGTAATTAAGATTGAAGTTTAGGGATACCATTATTATTGATGATTTTGGTTTGAATTGGATGTGTAAATGTGTATTAGGGTTGCAGGGAAGTTTTATATTAAAATGTAAGTCGGTGATAAATAATCTCAATAATATTAATTATCCTTGGTACCCAAGATAAAAATAAAATAAAATAAAAAAAATAAAAAATAAAAAATATTATATGTTTGGACTTTTTTCCGTGTGAACTGCTAAATATTATGGTGCATGGACAAAATCGGTAGAAAGTATAAAATTTCCTACGTTAGGGTTTTCTTTTTTATAAAATACTCCGAATATCGACAATATAATTGTTTCGACATATAAATATTGTTTTGCTATACGCCTATACAACCCATTAAAAGATCAGAAAGTATAAAATTTCTTATTGTAAGTTTTTTTTTTTTTAAAAAGAAAAAGAAAAATATCAACAATATAATTGATTCGACATATAAATTTTGTTTTGCTATATAACCTATTAAAATTTATCTATCTATACAATATAATAAAACAAAAACTAATAAACATTTTTTTCCGGCCAAACTCTCTACAGTCCCACATTAAACATAACTCTTAACAAACCCTACAAATTAGGCACTTCCCTAATTTCATTTAACACCCCCTTACCTCTATCTTTCTCATTACTCCTTTTCTAATTTGTGAATAAAACCAAGGCTGTGTAATTGTTTCTCATTAAGAAGTCATCTTTTCGTTTATCATTTGGGCATTTGGCATTCAAACCGAGCTTTTGTTATTTATGCTCACCATTTTGCATTTATTTCTCTGAAAACCCTCATTCTTATTGAAGTTGATTTCTCTTTTAAATCAATATCTTTTAGTTCGTTATAGATGTACAATTTCGTGTAATCTATACTATATAATTAAAAGGCTAACTTAACCTATTTAATTTTATTCCACATCATCTTAACACATTTAATTTTATTCCACATGAAATTTGTACATTAATTAATTTCTATTATTTTTATTTATGGAATAATAACAATTAAATTTATACAATACAATATAGTTAAAGGCTAACTAAAGGATTGACATTCTTATAATTATTTTTAGTTATTATTTGATTATACAAAGACCATAATAAAAAAAATTAGAATAACAAAACACCATTCAAAATAAAAAACCGCGCAATGTCAAATTTGATAATTTTAACCCTTAAAAAGTAAACGAGGATTACATTGGAAAACAAATAAAGGGGGTTGACAGTAGTCATAGTACGGAGTA
>VHZZ01011532.1:35078-50155 GCA_009801015.1 Silene noctiflora | reverse complement strand
ATATACGGAAACCGGATATCCGGTTATTCCGTATCGGATACGTATACCAAAAATTGGAATTTTAAAAACCGGATATCCGATACGGTTTGCAAAACCGGATCGGATATCCGGTTTTGCTCAGCCCTAATTAAAATTACAATCAAAATTTGACGTCGTTTGTTGAACCACATTTGTTGATGATGACAAGTTCTTAATATTTTCTTACCTCTTGACTAATATGTGTTGACTAGACATGAGTTGTAACAGGTTTACAAGGATTGACATCTTACATGGAAGGAGTTGGAAGCATTGATCAAGTCTTTGTCGTTGGTGTCTAGCTAAAAGTAAGTGTATAGTACTTAAGCCTACTCGTTGTATGTTCTAAATAGCTCGAAAGGCTGTTCAGTTGGTTAATAAAACGTGACTGGAACTTTTTTCTGAATTTATTTCGTAAAGGAATTTTGATAAAAAAAAAAATTGCAAAAAGGATTTAATTTGAATGGAATATTAAAAGAAACTTCATTGATTTGTGATAAAATATATTTTTTGTATATGGTTATGGAATTATCTTGGAGAGTAAGTAAATATATTGCGTGAAAATATCTTCTTGTCAAATTTTTGGAAATAAGTGTAACACTGTAACCATACTTCTCCTATAAATGTGAAAAAAATTCAGTTTTCATTGACCAATTTGAAGAGCTTTAAAATGTTTTTTTGCAAAGTGTTTTTCAACTAAGATTTTTAATCATCTTTTGCAAAATATTTTTGTCGTGTCATTTGAACCATTCTTGAGTGCTTAAATTCTCATATCCATAAGTTTTCATTGTTCTCCATTGTTCTAAGTTGTGAACCATATAAAGAGACAAATTGAGTTGTAATTTTCATGTGTGAGAGAGTGTTTTTCGGGTACGGGGTTGTACTCGAGTCGCACGATCGGGTTGATCGTGGGGATTTTCTTTGTAATCGGGTTTGGTTATAAAGGAAATAATAATAAGAGAGTGCGTGGACCTAACTTTTAGAGAGTAGATCGAACCACATTAAAAATCCTTGTATTCACATTTTTATTTGCTTTCATTTCCACGTTGTCTTTCTTATTTGCTATTCACGTATACAATTAGATTAGTACAGCACGTTGCCTTTCTTATTTGCTGCTATTCACGTTTTTTTTGCAAATGTGTTGGAAGGGTTCAATGGCACACTTGACGTGCTCACTAACCAAGATCAATGATAGTATGCGTACCAATCTACTTAGATGAAGTGCAAACCAAGTAACTTTGAATCATATTCATAGTACCTCTATTGCCCCAATCAAGGGTTCTGGATAATTACTGCTTTACTTGTTACGGGAATCATAAGACAAACATTCCCACTCCACTAAACTTTCTTCCTAACTCCTCTAATTCCATCATTTTATGTCTCATACTAATCTTTGATCAAACATGACAAATCATCTACTTTATTTAATACATAATTAGATATCGTCACTGACTAATACTTCGTAGTATATACGGATATACCCTATACCACCTGCATTTTTCAGCTCGTCAATGTTTCAATATTAGAAAAAAAAAAAAATGGTTCATTTGAGACGTTTTTAGCATAGCCAAAGTGTGGGGCATAATCATCTTTCAAGACTTTGATCGAAATTCGATCCAACTCTTCAAATCCGTGTGCAATGGGGTGTCGATAAATATTTTTCAAGATAAATAGTATAACTTGGTGGTTGCTGTACACCTTTATAGCCAAAGTTTTTGGGCTAAATTTTGATTTGTTAGCAGTTAAAATAGATGATGTATAGACTGTAGCCATGTTGTTATGCCTTGGATTCTTACTTTTTACCTTTCTCCCTTTGTTTCACCAGAAACCTCAATTGTCATGTTTGGTTGGAATGTTGGATCCTACTCCTATGAATGATGACCACAATGACATGATTTTGACTTACATGCTCAACTTTTACATCACATGAAAATAATAGGATCAAGCATCCTACAGCTTCAATTCAAGTTCCCTTGGATACCAATTATACTCTACAGCCTACAGGAGTACAGGGTATATTGTTTGGAAAAGGCACAAACTAAAAAGTGTTTGGCGGAGGAAAAAAAAAAAAAAAAAAAATCCCACCTATGACGTACTCTCTTATTTTCATCTTCATTCTTGTTTTAAAGTTAAATTGCTAATTATAGGTTCGATTTTGATTTTAAAGCAAAGACAGGAAATTAGTTCCGATGTGAACCTTCATGTGTACAAAACTATAGATTCTCGACACAAGTAGCTAAGTCAGTGTATGTTAATGATAATTGTGAGATTAATAAAGCAATGAACCTCTTTTTCATATCTATAGCCCTTACTAATTCTATCCAAAAGTAACAATCATGATCAATCAACAATAGGGACCAAAAGAATTACAACATACTAGTACTAAACATTGGACAAAGGCATCCAAAACCTGCCCTTTTTTCTTGATACTTTTTTTTGTTGCTTAGAATAAACAAATACAATAGGTGGGTTAGTGTCTAAATGACCCCACGTTAATCGGTTTACCCTGACCTATAAGGCTAAGGGGTACGAACCTTGACCCCCTTCCAATTTGGACCTATATAGACCAACAAATCTTCGGTTCAAAAGTCATAAAACCGAACTTTTGAACCGAATATTAAAAATGCAGACTACTATGAACATGAATATGTCGTACTAGATGCTTCATGCATCTAAGACATTGGAGTATCTAAAGGTTTGAAACCATGACCAATATTTGGTTTCTACCTCATGAAAAATATGCTTGATTAATAAAAAAAAAAAAAAAAAAAAAAAAACAAAGAATTTTCCCCTTCCTAATGCTAACTAATGACTCCTAATTAGCTATTAACTAACCTAAAAATCTAGATCGACAATGAAATAGCTAGTATGATAAATAAGAGTGCCTGATCGATGATGATTACGACACTTAATCTGTCACTGAATCTTGATGTTGATGATTGTTTATGCCAATGTGCTTCAACAATTACCTCATATATTGCATTTTTATGAGCCTTGTTAGTTATTGACTTCTTATTGTGAGGTGATAGAGCAGCTAAGTTGTTGAATTTTGCTCAGAGGTTACTCCAGTAGAGACTTGAGAAGGACCTGACATTGTGCCAGCCATTACCCCTACTGTTGCTGTCACTCCTGCAACATTTGGTTACCACAAATTTGTTTGTTAATTACTCCTATTATTTGAACTTAATATAACATTATAAGAAAACGTATTTGCAAACTAATAAAATCAAAACAAATAACTTACGGCGTACTATAATTTGTTTCTATTTATTCTTAATGACAAAAAATTTCAGGTGGAACTTACTATTTTTAACGCAAATACTTGTGTAAGACAATTTTACACCAGTATTGTAATAAAAATCTTATGCTAATTTCCTCGAATATCCCTATAAACCAATTTTACATAAGACTTTCGAACATTTTAGAATATTTATAATTTTCATTATCACCTATTCGTAAAGAGGCTTATACTCATAGCAGGCATGGGGTCGGATATACACAACATTTTGTCTACCGTACCAGACACTCATATAATCGCACACTTACAAACGTCACCGTGTTACGTAACTCAAAATAAAATGCAGACAGAAAATAACAAAGAGTAAAAAGAAGAATGGCATAAGATTAAAGGGAACCTGTGGTAGTAGTAGGCATTGACATAGTTGAGGAGGGAAGAGATAAGATTCCAGTAGAGGTCAAGTGTTGTTGGGGTAAAAAAGGGTATTGTTGTACCATCTGTGGATACTGAAAACCAAAGCCATGGCCTTGGTTACTTTGAGCATATGGGCCATAATATGGGTAATAGTTGTGAAAGTACCCTGTTGCCCCTGGTGATGCTGCTCCTGTTCCTCCTCCTCCTCCTCCTACTCCACTAGTTTGATGATAGTATGGTGGCATTTGTTGACCATATGCTCCATAATAATTCTGTGTGTCAAACCATTATTTTTATGAAATCAAACACTTCCATTATTCTAGTACAATTTGTCCATATATATACTTTACTTTATTAATGTGTTTCATGCACTTACCATTTGGTACATTGTGTCATGTGATGGGTACCCAGTATATCTGCAAAAGATACAATAACATGCTTTAACAAGTTTTAGAAAAAAGTTAAACCGTCTATAAAATTCGAACTCTGGCCGTAGGTATCAGTCCCAACTATCTTAATCGTTGGAAACATTAGCATAAGACTCCTAAAAATACGCTTAGAGGGGCTATGTGGTAAGCGTATACATTTAACGTGGAAAGATTAAGAAGTTACAAATTATTCCACGAGACAGTCTCACGAGAATAAATCCATATTTTGTGATAAACGGTTTGAGTTAGAAGGTCCACATTATTCTAATCATGAAATTGTGTTTCAAGAAATGATTGAAAAAAAAAATCTATCCAAAGTGAGGTAAGTTTAAAAATTAATATATTTGCTTAGTAAAGTGAGTTAATTCAAGGTTACTAGCATCCACTGCAATAGCATCCAAAGTGTACAGCAACATTTTGCTAGCCAGGCATTATATGGTCAAAGACAGTGAGTTGTATCATTTGACCATGACCAGGGTTAAAAAAAAGTCTGCATGTTATTTTATTGGCCAAATTTGGTTAATGGTAGAAACAGTAACAATCATTTATCCTCTCTTTTCACAGTAACTATCTGTACACTCTAATCTAAAGGAGTATAAATATAATTTACAAAATCTCACATTCAACCGTTCTTGAATAAAAATATACAACGGGCTCATTTGATGTTATATAATCTCGTTTAATGACATGACTAATGAATTGGTTGTACGTATACAACAGTCGAATATAGTATACACTATACAAAACTCGCTAAAATGTATAATGCAGCTAAATTTACATTTAAACAAAACATAATCATTATTATCATTAACTAAAGTGATGTGATCATGAATGTGCTTACCCATAAGCTGAGTAAGGAAAAGGAGGTTGAGTAGATGGCTGGTGAAAGTATGAAGATGAACCAGGATAAGTTGGTGCAGTCATTAACCCTGGTGATGGTCTAAATCTGCCTCCTGTACCCACCATATTAAGAAATTTTCATAAATACATTTTAAAACCACTAATCATGTAATTAGCTATAAACTTATCAAAGTCATACGACCGTCTTACCCCGCAATTTGCCGGAGTCATTGAGGCACTGGGGTAGTTGTTATAAACTTATCAAAGTTGTAATCTTTAAACAATGTAGTATAGTGGTAGTATACTAAGAATAATGGTAGTGATTGGTCTAACATAAATACATAATATTTATCAAAGTTTATGTAAAAATGTCATGTGGTCCAAAATCATACAATGCTTTTTATGGAGCTCTTGAAGTTATGATTTGCATTGATAATGGTCAAATTCAACTACCCAAAAACCCACCAAACCCAAAAAATTAAAAAATTAAAATAAAAATAAAAACAATAAGTTGAGAGAATGAAGAGTGTGTGAGAGAGAAAGTTAGTTAGAGAGAGAAAGATAACCATGTTGAGGAGTTGGTGGGTGGTTTTTCTGAACACCAAATGATGCAAGATTACAGTTTGCTCTTCTTCCATCTATCACTGGTGATGGGTTTTGGCATGCCCTAAATGCTGCTTCTGGTTCCTTAAATGTCACCTAATTTAACCCATAATCATAATATTAGTACATAGATCACATGACTACAAAAGACGATCACAAGTCTTAATTCAGTATCACCGTCTCACATACATACGTTCTTTGTACATAACATGATCTTACAAAATTTGCTAAAACTATATATAGATATTTTGGAGGGTAATACTGAAACTCCATACCGGTACCAAAAAAATGGGAACTTGGAAGTTAAAGCAGAAAAAAAAAAAAAAAAAAAGTAGAAGAAGCTTACAAAGCCATAGCCTTTAGATCTTCCAGTAGTCTTATCAGTGATAACAACAGCTTCTAAGATCTCACCAAATTGTTCAAAGTATTTCTTCATGGTATCTCTTTGAGTTTCCCAAGCTAAACCACCCACAAATAACTTGGTATATGTTGTATCACTCATATAATTTCCCCCAACCATATGGAATTGCCTTGGTTGAGACATCAAATACTATCTCTCAACAATTTTTTTTTTTTTTGAAATATAATTATAAAATTAAACTAAAGATCAGAAATTTAAAAAATTTAGAAAAAACCCAAATCAGAAATTAATTTTATTTTTTTAAGAAAAGAATTTTTTTTGGTTAAAAGTTGACAACTTTATGTAAAACTAACCCTAGATTCCACAACAAAGAAGATATAGTTAAGGAGAAAATGATTAGTGATTTTTTAGAGTGGAAATTAAGGAAATTTGAAGAGAAAAAAATATGGGAATTTGAAGAAAAAAGAATATATATAAAGAAAAAGAAGGTATGATGAGGAGAGAGAAAATGAGGAGGGAAGGGCACACTAGGTGTTCGAGATAATGCCAAGCTGGAAATAAAATTGAAAACTGTGGGGAGAAGAGAGAAGACAAGAAAGCTGCTAGTGGGAACTCACAACTAATATGGGTAATGAAAGTGATAGAAGAAGAAGAAGATGAAGAGGTAATGGAGAATTGTTGATTGTCCAATTACATTATTTCATGCTATAAAGTTAGTTTCCTAGTGGGATTCCATTGTTTTTTTCTTGAGGTTTCTGAGTTCGATCCTTCTAAATATATACGGAATACTTCAATTTTTTCTCTATGGTTAAACGGAAAATTACAGAAAATATTTAGGTATATTTTGTCTATTCACTCGGTATACGTTTTTTAATTGTGTCCTAAGGGCATTCATAATAGAGGTTTGTCAACAAAGCTTTGTGTACTTTTTAGAGGTTTGTGTATAAACCCCTCTATTGTTGCAAAAGGATGAACCGGTTTGTTCATGCTAATACTTCTAATATATGCAAATGGTTTGTGGAGAGAGGTAAGAGAGAGGGTGGGTCCTTATATAAACCTTAAAAAAGTTTGCTTATTGTTGATAAGAGGTTTGTTGTAGAAAGGTTTGTATTTTTGATGATTTGGCATTTGACAAACCTCAAAATAGGTTTGTCTATTGTGGATGCCCTAAACACAATAAGAGTTTAAATAAAGAAAAAGTAAAAAGAATATCTTAGTAAATATGAAATAAATAAGTTGATACTTGCATTTTTTATGATATACTCATATACTCCGTATTTCTTTGATTTTAGACTATGTCCTTAGAGCACACATTAAAAAAAAGCGGTCTTAATGTGTGTCTTTAGAGCACACATTAGAAAAAGCGGTCAACATTTTATGTTCTTGTACATTCTATTTCAGTAAATATGGAATAAATGAGTTGAATCATGTAACAACGAAATCGAAAGGTGTCGGTCGCGGGTGGTTAATATCTGAATGCCTAAACTTGACAAATTAACCCGATCAGACACCAGATCTGAGGACCTCAGCTTGACTTGTAACAAGAATCGACCTGACCCAAATGTTTATTGGTATAAATTGACCATAATTGCTATATAATAACTTGATAGTAACACACCCGGAAATGATCTGAACTCGAAATAACCCCGCCTATCTTGATCTAACTCGAATATCGCAAATATTAAATGACTCGGCCCAAACCCGACTCAATTAACTTGTTTGCTTGGTCTGCTTAGGATATGACTTTATAATTTTATAGTTTACACTACTACTCGTGAGTCGTGACGATCATTTCTCTACGTTGTTTTTATAGTATCTCGATGATTTTCGTACATTTTTGAAGGTGTAAGCAACTAGTTTTTTTTCTTTTCACAATTCTTAAAAGTTCCTTCTTTCATTCATTCATTTCATTGATATTTGTATCAATAATAAACATAAGAAAATAATCTGAACAGTGAAAATACACTGTGTTACAATTACCCTTGAATTTTTGGTCCTATGAATTACAATAAATCCCATTTCCTCTACTTAATTTTTACCTATTCGGTGTAGTAAGAGTAGACAGAAAGTCAGAAAGAAGGGTGATATTGATAAATCTTGCAAATGTACACAATTTATGAAAGTTAGGTAGCAATGTAGTACTCCGTAAGTCCGTAGCATGGGTTCGTTCTTCTGTGCTTCGCTGTAGTCAACCATCTCCGTGCATCAGTCTTGTATACTTCTGACATTTGTAACATTTCTTAGCTGGATTTTGCCCTTTTCTATTTCTCTCTTTCGTTACCAATCAGTGCCGGAGCTAAAGAGGCTAGCAAGGACGGTCGCTCCTTTGACGGTTGAGTTTTTTGAAGTTTTTAGTCAAATGTTTCAAAAAAAATTGAGAGTGTCTTATGTTTCAAATCCCGGCTCCGCCGCCACTGTTACCAACTATTATACATATCAATCAACCTTATGTTGGCTATGTACTGCATCCATCATTTGTTCCTTAAAATCCCTTTACCTTTGGCTATGTACTACATCCATCATTTGTTCCTTAAAATCCCTTTACCTTTTTCTGGTGTCACTAACATTTATTTCCAACACACCGTTACTACATAGATGTCACTTTTATTTGATGCAGTACTTAAAGGCGGTTTTAAGTTAAGATTTCCCATTATTTGAATCAACTGTGAGTATGTCTTAATTTAAAACAATCTTAAACAAGAATTTGTGTTATTTGATGTTCCGGACAGAAAAATGAGAGAATTTTGTAAGATAGATGGCACGACATGAATTTGTCAATTTTTGGTATATGATTGTATTTTGTTCATGTGGCTATCGATTTTGTCAATATTGGATTCAAATTTCAGAATAAGTTATTTAAATCGGATTAGATAACAATGCCTGCATCCATTTGGTCACGATCAATGCTCCAAAGGTACATGCAACATGCCTACAAGTGATTGACGATCAACTAATGATAACCGGTAAGCTCTCGGGGTTCGCCCTCTTATAATAATACATGTACTAATCATAGTCGGAGTGATAAGTTCAATAACCATTCTACTCGAAATTACCCGTGGCCAACCCAAGTGACCAACCAACTCAAGATTACCCGAACACGATCTGAATGGCTGCTGATGAGCAATGGGCCAATGAGTCAAGTGTGAATTACCATGTTAATTAGTGGTGACGAAAGCATGAAGGATTAAATTATTTGAGAAAAAAGTAAGACAAAAAAAGGGAAAAAGAAAAGGAAGGAGGCAAATATAACGGAATCGCAGAAACAAGAATCAATAGTGTCGCTAGCACACAAAACGGCATTGGACTGTCCTTGTTGGATTGATGGGTCAAACCGTAGCCTTTTGAATTCATCCCTTTTTCTTTCCCATAATAATAACTTTAAACAACTAATCTAACTCTATGTCTTTATCTTTTCTTTTTAACCTGGATCTGGAATTCTTGATTACCCCTGCATTTGCGGCTAATTGGCTGCTTGCTCCTTGCTTCTCGGTTCTCACCTGTTACGGTTATCCAAATATTTGCGTAGACGGTTTTACACAATTTTATCGTTAAACGAGATTTTTTAGTCACTACTTTTATCCATTAATAGAGTTATATGTGGATCCATTTTACACCTACTTCGTATATTAATTTCATACCACCTCACACAAGATTAACTTTTAGGGCTATTAGTTTTACACTAGTTACGAGTCTTGCTTATTTTATAACAAAAATCTTATTTATGTTAACCCTTAATTTAATACTAACAACTAGTGTAAATCATGTGCATAAATATTAGTCAATTTAATTCGTTTTTAAATGATCGAACTTCGTGTTAAGAGGCTAATAACCAATATTAGATCCTTAATTCAGATTTTATAAATTAAATTCTAATTCTTTTATGCTTCAATCTTTAATAATCAATGTTAGGAGGTTCAAGGTTCGATCTTTCACATTTATTTTACTTTATTCCATTTCTTTTATATTTGTTTTTCTGTTTTGTAATTAATCTGTAATCAAATCGATTTTATGAATTAATCAACGTAACAACTCGATGGGTCTGACTATCACAGCGAGAACACACACAGTAACAGTGCACCTCTATAAGAGGACGCAGGTCGTGCTGTGCCTGTTTCTAGGTGAATTTTGTTTCTGATCTCTTTCATGTCTAGACGTAGCGTATCGTAGATTGTATTAACCCAATATTACTGAAATATGGCGTGTCTAGATCGGATTATGTTTCATCATATTTTTCTTATTTCCTTATTTTCTCCTTTCTCAATCTCTTTGGCATTTATATGATGTACATTCGTCATGTTCATCTATAATTCGTTTTTTATTGGTTTTTGTATGTAATTCACATGTAATCAAATGTAAATATTCCATTCGACTTGTTAGTTCATCGAGTCAGTTAATAACTCTCACATGTTAGGCTTAATTCGTTGGATGTTGCATAGCATGCATTTAATCAATATAATCAAGCCAAATGACAATCTCGACCATTAGTAGAGGTTGCTACCGAGCGGGCGGGATTAAGTGTTCGATTAAAGAACTTCTCAATATATACCCTTATCCCTTACTCATATCTCTGTGAACATCCGTGCCCTCATTGACACTACGAGAGTTATTCTAGACACAAAATTCTAAGCGAAACGAATCATAGTGTTCATGTCACTTTATGTCTTGACATCATGACATGACATGAAATTTCGAGCGTTCATTTTTTCATAATAATTGGTTGCGACTCCTCAAATGCAGGCCTGATTAAATCTTTCACCGGCTTCTAAGCCTCTCAAATCGATTACGAATCCATGATGTGCTTCTCCTAAGAGAATTTCCGTGGGATGTGCCGCTGCAAGCGCGCGACGCTAGCCCACAATGTTTTGCATACGTGACTTATTTTATATATATGTTGGAATATGAGTTATTTTAATCTAACCGTATTGTTTTAATTAATTAATTCATCCATCCCAATGAATGAATAGTTTATGTTTGTTTGACTCTCCTGTCACAAAATAAATTAAACGTAAACTATTCTCTGGGATAAAGGGAGTAGCATATACTACAAAATTTGAATTCATTTAATTTTAATATATATAAAAATAAAATTGTACTTAGGAAATTTAATTTTCACATTTAATTTAATTTTCATTTGAATTTTAATATATACTCTCTCCTATCCTCTATTTTCTTCCCTATTTCCTAAACGGATTATTCAGGTTTTCTTCTCCTTTCTATTTTTGGTAACTTTTACTCTTATTTTATTCATTCATCGCTCCTATCACCAAACCCTACCCCAACACTTTTACTCTTATTTTATTCATCCCTCTCTCCTCTCTCCTATCACCAAACACCACCAACTTTTTTACTCTTATTTTATTCCTAATTACTACTACCCCTATACAATCCCCCAACCCCACATTTTTCTTTATCAATATAATAGTCCCTCCCTTAATCCTTGTGCCCACTTCGATCAAAGGGGAAGAAAATAAGAGATGGGAGGGAGTATACTATAAAGTGTCCAATATCTTATATTTTAGGGATGTCATATCACATGTTCGTGTATGTTTTGGTGCTACGTAGGAAATACATGGTCGTGGTCTCCTCATCTTGAAGACAAAGAGGGGCGTGTGGGGTCATTAGTAGGAGAACGTCTGACCCAATTAACATCGCACATAATCTGACCATGAGCCACCAATATAAACATTCTAATTCTTTGTTGAACCGAAAGCTTCCATTCGAATTTATGAAGTTGAGATATTTACTCGCGGTTGTGGGTATGACTCAATTCGTGTAACACCAATTCTCATTGAAGACGAATACATTTCGTCACAAGTTGAAGACAGGCCAAAAGTCGTCATTTTAACGACAAATGTGACCATTTTAATAACAAACTGTTATAGCTTAAAAAATTGTTACTGCTAGTTTTTTATCTAAAAATGGTTATATTTGTAGGAAATATAACTTATTTGACCAACAATGACCTTAAATCGAGACGCCGTGTAAGACACTGCCCTAAATCAGTTAGACCCTCACACAGGTGCTCCTTGGGTTCCGTGGTCACCGATTACGGGGTTAACGCCTCCTTCCGCGCAATGGTGCACTCCACAGACGGAAGTGGGAACTGTTCTCAGTAAAACGACATTTAGAAGAGTAGTATATGAAGAAGTATTGTGTGAGGTTTTTTTTGGTGATATTACAGGAATATGGCTGAGTTTTTATATATGTAAAGATGCTGCAACAGTCAGAAAAACGGAAGAATAATGGTCATAACGACTATAATGTGCGTAATAAAGTTCCAACGACTATAATGTAACAACAAGCAAAAACATAGCCACTCCGCGCACGTGGCACGAGCCGGACGGCGGCGGCGGCGCGCGCGTGGGGAGACTAGAGTCTCTCCACTATTATCTAGTTAACACTAGATAACTCACTCCCATATATAAGGTAGTGACACCCCCACTATTCTACCAATGTGGGACAAGTGTTCTACCTTAAGTTTGGAGCAACCACTTACTCCAACAATATTTTCATTTTAGATGAATTACATTTTACTTCGTTTTCAGCTTGTGATGAAATGTGAGCCGTATTCGGCAAGACTTATTATTCGGGTAAACTGTAAGGGCATCGTTGGATATTGTTAGATTGGCCTCCAAATTATAATGAAATTGCGCTTTGTTTTACTACAAGAAATTATTAGTAGTATTTTTGGTAGCTTGAATACAAAAGATTTAGAACCATTAAAATGATGGACAAAACAAGGAAACCCAAATAATGTTGGGTCGAAGTGTCTAGTAGGGACTAGGGAGTATCACTTTTTATATGATTTACATACTAACGGTAATTAAAGTGTTAATTGCCTATGACCCTATTTACGTTTTCATTATGATTATATATATAAACACCAAGGGAACATAACTCAGCACTGTAACTACTTGGATTATAGATCTTCATTATAGTTTATGGATCATGTTCAAGTATGAAAAGTGTTGTATTAATTCTGACAAATTAAAGTGATAATACGAAGAACTAGTATTAATTAATTAAGTATTGTAGTCAAATGTGTTTAATATTAAGCTCCCCTTTTGATGATCCCTCGTAAAAGCACTTTTCTTTAAATTGTGCGCATGCATTTTTAAAATGTAGGGAGTATCAGTGTTGACTGTTCATTAGTGTAAAGCTATTAGGCCACGTACAATATTGTTGCATTAATCTTCACAAAATATTTCTCATAGTTTCATACTAAAAACTGACAAGGGATATTGATAACTCTTAATGAGTTTTAGGCAATGTCCTATGGTAAGGACCTAAATAGCATTCATGTTACAAAAGTTTGATAATTTACCAAAAGTGACTGCTCTGAGGGGTAATTACCTCGTTTCTTAAATATATGGTCGGGGGTTTGATTTCGCCTCTTGCGAATGAAAAAAATTAACATGGGAGGGGTCTACCTATTAAGTTGATTTTAGTACTCCGAAGAAGATTGTCTTAGTTATCGTTAGGGGATACTCTGGTCAACACTCAAAAAGAAAAAAAGTTTGATAATTTTCCTACAATATGTTAAAAGTGTGCTTAGAGGCTATTCATTTTAAACGGGAGTTATGAGAGCTATAAATACTCTTATATACTTCCCCTCTCCCCTAAATAGTTTTAATTTACTTTATTTTGTGGGAGAAAAATAAAGTAGATTTAAACTATTAAAATCAGTTTTTAACACAACACAAAGTACCTTTTATTGAGTTATTTATGTAGATTATAGACGAGTTTACACTAATTTTGATATTTAATTGTGTTACTTAAGTTTTTTTGAAGCAACAAATCTCTTGTGCGACGGTCTTTCCGTGTTTTTTTTGACAAAATGTGATCACTTTTTGGTAAATAGTTGCCGCTTTATAGTAAATTGTGACCACCTTGAAAAAATGAACATTTTTTCATCCTGAAAAGTGGTCACTATTTACCCAAATGTGGTAACAATTTACCAAAAAATTGTTAATTTTTTTCTAGTAGCTCGTACGACGGTTGTAGAATTTGCGTTATTGAAGAGCACAAAAGGTCGTTATTCGGTTGGAGATTATAGTTAGAGTGGTTTATGTTGAAGTACGATAACAGAAAACACAGGCAGACATAGAGCGAGTAAAATATAATTTGCGGCTGTCTACCTATCTATCAGCCTATGTAAGTACCAATTGAATGACTGGATTATATTAATAGGAGTCAGTCAGGTGGCTTTGACTTGGAAATTGGATGATCTGATGACCAATTGACCATCACTCCATCACGGATCTTCATTCTTGATTCCTTTAATTATGTCTACCTCGCCGTCTCACATGCACTCCTGCACTTTAATTATTTTCAATCAGAGTCGATTTCTAAGTAATAAGATGAGATTTTGTAATTATTTTACAGTTAAATATGACCATTATTGAAAACAAGTTAGTATAAGTTATAATACTGATTGTACCATTGTGGTTACATTTAACTATAAAATGGTTACATATATTCGTCTGAAACTTCAAACGAAAAGTGGTTGTTTGAAACAAGAATTTGTGTTTCAAAAGTAGGTTTTCCTTGAACACTGTCTTAGCTTAAAATATAAAAAAACGTCAATATTTTTTTTAATAAAAAGTAACTACTTAATAACAAAACTAGGATAGATCCCGTACAAAAGCGCAGTTTTTTAGATCGCTTTATGTATAGATCTTAACAATTAAATTAGTTGTATTTAAGTGTAAAACTAACAATTTTCAATGTAAAGTATTAGGAGGTAGAAAGAAATTTTTTAACATTTTTGGCCCTAATAAAATGAACAGTTTATGTGAGACTTTTTTTTTCTAAAAAAAGTTATTTATAAAAAAATAAGATTTGTCGATTTACCATAAACAATTTATAATTCTTTTTTATCCATATAAAACGTTTCAGTGAAGTGTACAACTAATATTGGGCATCAATAAATTCCTAATTTTCAAACTATCTCATCTAGGGGCAAGAGAGGATATAGTTAAATTTGTCACTTTTGACAAAAAATTTATGGTAACATTTTATTAGAAAATATTTACATGTTATAATAAAACTAGTGTAAATCCCGGGTATTTATGCACGGTTTTTAAAACAATAATGTAAACAGACGTTAGCTATCATAACTTGGCAACATGTTTAAGATGTAAAAGAGATAAAATTTTGTATAATATCTATCTATCTA
>VHZZ01011530.1:18021-37990 GCA_009801015.1 Silene noctiflora | reverse complement strand
ATCGACCATCTGAGAACAATACTTAATTATTCATACAATTTATGTGAACAACTGGAAAGTAAACTAGTACAACTGATGACTCTACTCTAGCTACACTTATGTCGGCAACAATGGTCTCCCATTCCCAACATGAAGGCCACAGAGAATCATCCAAACATCCATTACACCTGCAAGACAACTGCTCACCATCCCCGAATGGATCATCACAGTTTTACAACATCACGGGGTCAGTCAACTGTACAATAATATAAGAGAAAACAATGTAAACAATCACTACGGTCACTACACCGTCATAACTCCCATCACCACACCGCACAACAAGTAACCGACTACACACTAAGGTGTGTAGCGCTGTCAGTGGAGGACCGCAACCACTCCACCTAACCACCCACAATATCCAAGTCCCTTAATATGCACATCCCTCATGCGCTGAGAGAACGCAGAAGGCGAACAATGGGGTGAGACCACTTCTCACAATGGCTCACAAATCACACAATCTCAACCACACCCAACACCATCATCAACCACCAACATCGCCACCACAACACCGTCACAACATATAATCATATCACAGTAACATCATAAGATCATAAAATTATAGAATATATAATTCTACAGACAATTGAGTAGGGAAACCCTACCTGTACCGCATTCCACGTAGCATCAGCCATCAAGTCAAACATATGATCACCACACACTGACATCAACACCTACAACAATGATACGACTCGATTATACACAATCGTAACTCTAACCCAAGACCTACAGATGACGACGATGACTTACCTTATTATACGATCGGCTGATTAGGTCGGAGTCGGAGTACACCTCCATTCTCGTGATAGTCTCCTAGGTAGATTCTAGCAAGGTGAGGGATGAGTTGTAGGAGAGATGTGTCGATCTAGGGTTGTGGAGGAGAAAAGAGAAAAGAAAAGAAATAAGAAATTATTTGGAAACTGTGACTTATGCATAACATTTTAATACGATGTCATCGATGCACTCGGTCGAGTGCCTATTAACACGACTGAGTCCGCTGCACTCGATCGAGTGCCCCACACTCGACCGAGTGTCACTTAATAGGTCGAGTCCGATACAAAACAACGACTTCATTTTGATGATTAAGGTCACACAAGTCAACTATGGTAAATCAACGGGTCTTCCTAAGGGACGGGTATTACGTCATCGGGTGTTGGACGGGATTTCTATAAATTCCTATATCGTCGGATACAGGTATCTACAATCTTCTAAACATGCATATATACCAAGCCCTTCTGACAAGGAGAGGGCCATAAGCCCTCTAGACAGGCAAAGGACCCCTACACCAATTAAGTCTTCCAGACAGGCATATACCAAGCCCCCCTAACAGGTTGAGGGCCATAAGCTCTCCAGATAAGTGAAAAACCGTCATGTTTACTTGATGTACTCTAAAAAAGTTGAGAAGTCAACCATGTCCAAACAAGGAAGACAATATCCGACTCAAAATACTTAATCCCTACCTGGGATAATGATAATTAATAAACAGAAAAAATATAGTACGTCCAGGGGACATCCCCTCTGGATGGGCCAAAATACTGTCAAAACCAAAATATTATGAGTACGTCTAGGGAACATCCCTCCCCAGATAGAGAAACCAAATATTATGAGTGCTTTCTTTGGAGGCAGTAGAAGAACTAACCCATTTATCAAAAATTTCTTCATCGTCCTCATTCCTTTCATCACTTGCAGCATCACCTGTGGCCTTATCCAGGGAATCAGAAGGGTCTACTTCATCATTTTCAAAATCTTCATTATCATGGAGCTTGAACAGTTCTGGATACGTGGCATTCAAATCTTGCATTTTCTTATCAAGGTTCCAAAAAGGCCTAACTTCTACAGGCTCCCTCATGGTATCTACCATGCCCTTACCAAAGAAATACAAAGCATCATCCTTATACGTGGCCTGAACCTTGTCCCACTCAACTGCCAGCTCCTCGTTCTTGACCAAAAGCTCCTGCATAGCCTGCTTCTCAGCCGCCAGCTTAGACTTGACGCCAGTTAGCCCTTTCTTTGCAATGCTTAGTTGTGTCTGGGCAGACTTGACAACATTATGAGCAGAACCCAGTTTTAACTTAGCAGCCACCTGTTCAGTCCTGCAAGTCTACCACTCCTTTGCAGCCTTCAACTCTCCCTTCAAATCCTTCATTTTTCAGTCCAAAATGCCAATCTTCACATGAGCTGACTTGACTTGACAGGCGCTCGAAAACCCAGCATTGACATTCTAAGATAATTACCAAAAGCAAGTATTAGCAAGTGATCAGGGGATTAAAAAGGTTAGCAATACTAAAACGAAGGAATTTACCTCTTGGGCCAAAGAAAGCAGGCCAGCAATATTGAACCTGAAAGCAAGAAGCGACGCCACAGTTTGAGAAGACGATTCCTCAATGTTGAAAGAGATCAATTTATCGTCCACCTGGAACGAAAAGGCCTGAATCTGTTCTTTGGCAGCCTGAAGATTTCCTCTCCTAGCCTTGACCACCCTGATTTCCTCAGCAACATTAGGAACCTCCTCAATAGCAATAAGTTCCTCATCTTCCCTCCTTCTCTTATTAGAAGGACCTACCTCACTCGAGGCAGGACGAGCTACAACAGGTTGAGTTCTAGAAGACTGCTTAAGGGGCACTAAAATTTGGAGAGGGGTAGTGCTATCACTACAGGTAGCCTCCCCACTCCGAGATCTCTCTTCAGCAATTTTGGTTATGTTTGGCTACAGTTTAGTATGCCCAAAACCAGCAATCCTGGAGGATGGCCTAGTTACTACAGAAAGTATTCCTGAATCACCAATATAGGCGAAAACCTTAAACTACAAACAAAGAAACTGAAATAAAATAAAATCTTATTGCCAGTAGTATAAACCCCTGAACCTTGGAGGAGTTGGGAGCTTTGTAAGTTCTCAGCTTAGCCTTCATAAATCTTGGAAACGGCTTCTGACCACGACTAGCAGGCTAGGTGCGTTCTTCATCATGGAGAGCCATGAATGCGACAATCCTATCAGCTAAACCCTTAGCAGTAGGGTCACAACGCCAATAAACAACTGCAACATGCTATCACAAGTTAGTATGCATCAAATATTTCCCTTCTTTTTGTACTAATTTATAAACTTGAAGGCAATAAACGTTCTTACCAGATTCCAGAGGAGTGTAGCTGAGATAATTTAGAACAGGGTCAACATAGGCTGCCTTGATAAACATATACGTCTTGGCCCAACCTTTGTCATCACTAGAGTCGAAGTTATTTATCAAGGGCAACATCTTGACCGTGACTCTAAAGTTAAACCTGCCAGAAGAATGACTCTTCAAACGGTAAACATTCTTGATGTCTTGAAGGGTAAACACCAAGTTATGTTTAGCACACAAATTCTCCACAGAGTGGACCAGCTTCAATACCATGGGCATAATCTGGAACGGGGGCACTTATATCTCCCTGATGACATCCACCATCAAAGGACTAAAATGGAGCTTGCACCTGGCCCTGAATGGCCATTCAAAAATACAAAACTAGCTAGGACTACGCCAATTGGCCTGACTGGACCACTCTCAGCGATCCAGACCTTAGTTCCTTGAGGGATTAAACTCTCACTCTTCAGAAAGTGCTCAAAAAAAGGCTTGAGCAGATTTGCCTCAGGGAAAGATAAAGACAAAGGCTTGACGGGAGAAAAGGTAAAATCTTGGTGCATTATAGCCAAGATCTCGGTAGGAGGGTCAACCTCAACAACTTTAACCTCATGAATCATGTTAGGAGTATCCTCCAACTCAGCTGCATCAACGACTTCAGCGGGTTTGGAAGCAACATTTCTTCTTTTTGGTGCCGTTATTTTTTGAAAAATTTGAATAAAGGTAGTTGATGATGATTTTGAACGAATTTTTATCAAATATAGAGGAAGCTATAAGAAAAGGTGAAAGTAAAAGAAGCAAGAGACATTTACCTCTAATTTATAGAGGGGATTCAAAATTAGGGTTAGTGCAAGTGGATAAGTGCAATCATCACCTTCCTAGGTCACCACGCAATTACCCACATAAATACGCTAGCCGTTAAGGAATTTAAAACCGATTGGACTATTATATTATCCAAATATCTGCATACTAGGCCTTCTCAGATTTTTGAAAGTTTGGCCTAGTTAGATTTTTGAAAGTTTGGCCTGGTTAGATGTTGAAGACTTAGCCCGGTCAGATTATCTACTCATCCTTGGCCAGATCCAGTAGAAATAAAGAGATAAGGGTCAAGTATTATGTTAGGATAAATCCTGTCAGGGTATATTAGCAGTCAGCCAAACAAAACCTAGCAGGGGCACCAGTGGCAGGGAATAGCGTAACAGGCGTCGTCCAGGAGAGGATATCGCAAGTCAGACATGTCAGAATGGCCTGGATATAATAAAGGACAATGAGAATGAACATTGGATACTACCACTAATAAGCAGATGATGGGATAGCTAAAGATAAATCGATTCCTACTTTCTAGGAAGACCAAGTTTATGAATCCTATTCTCAAGGGAAGGTAACGAATAAATCATATGGAAGCAACGACTATGGATGAACGGGTCAAAGCATATTCGAAACTTGTAATTTCGGACCTTGAGAAACAAATTTTTTATTTCGTTTCCCATTCAATTATCATAGTTCACAAAATTATCTAATCAATACTGGTCAATAATTAAAATAATGTCGTAAATTGAGGCCTCAGTATCAAAACTGAAGTTTAGATGACTAGCTTGTGGGTTTGTCTTATGAGAGCGAAGTACTTCCCAGATGGTAATTTGATGATGGTGTCTATGGGACACAATCGAAGTTATACTTGGAGCGGTATTATGGAGGCGAAGAGCACCTTGGAGCGTGGGTTTTGGAGACGAAGGTTTGGGGACATGCTTGGTTCCCGGATATGAAAATGGGGAGGGTTATCTTGTCATGTGGGCCGAGACGTGAAAATATGGTTGTGTTTAACCTTTTTTGGGCCGAATTGGAGAGGGTTGGAATAGGCCACGGATGGCTGGGCTTTTCTTATCGTTCAAGTGAGACCAGATTGCTAATATTCGACTTAGCTCGAATCGGCCAAGTGATGAGTGGTATTGGGGGCTAGAGCGAGACGATATATATTTAGTTAGATCGGCCTATAAGATGCTAGTGGGGGAGACATATGAGGTTGCTGAAATGTCAAGTTGGGAACGGGAAAAATCACTATGGAACAAACTATGGAAAACTCTGGTATAGCCCCGCATTAAATTATTCTATTGGCAACTGTGTCAGGAAGCTTTGGCTATGAGAACAAACATTGTCGTTGGAGTTGGAGGTGAGTACTCTCTGTGTTCTTTTTGTCATTCTAGTTATGAGGCGAATCTTGATTTATTTCAGGATTACGGGGTGGCCTCTTGGGTTTGGGCTGAGTTGAGGGTTGAGAATGTTTTGGGGGCGTGAGTGTCTCGGTATTAAGGAGTGGATTGAAGTGTTCTGGAGTGAGGTGGGTGCGGAGGAGTATGGTACGATGGTGGTTGGTTGTTGGGCTATTTGGGAGCATCGTAACACGCCGGTGTTTGATGGGATTGGGGTAGACCCAAGAGTGATAGTGAAGCGTGCTGGTGATGTGTTGGGTGAGGGCTTGGGGGAGAGCACGAATATGGCTGCTGGCTGTGAACGTGGTAGTAGGCGTGAATGGGCTGTTAAGAATGGAGGCCAGGAGGTCATGGTGGGTGGAGTCCTGCTCCGGGGGGCTTTGACAAAGTGAATGTTGATGCGGGAGTGAAAGAGGGGGAGGGAGTTGGGACGGGTGTTGTGTGTAGGGATARGGGAGGACGTGTTCGGGGGGGGGGGGGGGGGTGTCTCAGGTCCGAGAAGAGTGTTGGGAAGTTCATATAGCGGAGGCGATATCGGTGCTGAATGGAATGGAGGAAGTAATGCGGAGAAGACTGCATCAAGTGGTGGCTGAAAGTGACTGTTTACAGGTCGTTGAAACACTGAGCTATAGGGGGAAGAAACATGGAAGGAGCATGTTTTCTCTTAGTATTGATGATATTTTATCGCCGTGTTCTTCTTTTATTTCCGTTATTTGGTCGCATACTAGTAGTACAAACATTTGTGTTGCTCACGCTTTAGCTCATTGCGGTAGAATTGTTAGTAGACCGGTGTGGGATGTGATGTTACCACCGGATGCCAATAGAGCTGTACTTTTTTATTTATCGTTATTGTAGTGAGGTCTTCGGGTTTTCCTTTAAAAAAATATGTACTAAGTCATCAACTATGTATGCAAGTGATTTTCTAAATCTGCCATAAAATCACAAATGTATGATTATTAGACCCCTTCTCGGGGTCATATTTTTTACCTTTTCTTTTCAAGGATTGTATATGTTATATGTACCTTTTATTTATTATTCAGAAGAGTTCAAAGTATGATTCAATTTATCTAAACATGAATTATGTCAGGTGAGAAATATATACTCCCTACGTCCTAATTATTTTTTTGCCTCTAATTAAAATTTTTCTGATAAAGAAAAGAAGGCAAATAAATGATTAGGACAAACAAAGTACATATTCTCCCTCCGTTTTTTTTATATATGACGTTTTTGTTTTTCGATTTGACTTTATGACTTTAATTTTTATAAAGATGTAGTTCAAAAATTATAAAAATCACCAATAAATTCCTTATGAAAAGAGTTCTCATATGAGTATACTTTTTGTTGAGCCATGATAAATCCTGGCAGGGTATGTCAATGGTCGACCGGGCAAATTCTGTCAGGGGCACCACGGATGCAAGGCATAACATAGCAGACATGACCCAGGAGAAGAGTATCGGGTCAAGCCTATCAGGATGGCCTAATATTAATTCCGGATGGTAAAGATAAGCATTGGATACTATAAGTAATGATCACATTGTGGAATAACGATTGGAAAATTAGTTCCTATCTTCATGGAAGACCAAGTCTACAACTCCTATTCTCATGGAACGGGTCAGCACCAACCAAAGGAACGTTGACTATTATCAAGCAACGACCTCCATATTCTCAGCCAAAGATCTGTTGCATTATTGAAGTGTATAAATAGCAAAGTTACACATTAGAATACATACACAACATATACTCCATACTCTCATACGATTATTGTAACCTTCTAATCCCAATCATACATAGTGAAAATTCTCTCCCGGCTTGGTGCCTATGATTTTTTCCCATTTTATAAGGGTTTTCCACGTTCAAATCTTTGTGCTATTCTTTCTTAATTTGTTATTTCATACTCGTTATAATCCTTTCAGGCAAATTAATTGAGCTAGATTACCCTGCAATATCTTTCCAGACAAGTAATTTCTCCTGCGTGAAATCTTGCTAAAATAATTGGCGCCCACCTTGGGACAATCTAGTTTAGAAATAGTCTAAAAATCCGAACTCAATCAAAAATTTCTAATCAACAAAAAATGACTAGAGACAGTGTAGAACAACAATTAGCCGTAGCCATGTAACAGCTACTGGAGATGGAAGCACTCAAGGAGAGAATGACCCAGGCTGAGGCAGAGGTTCAAAAGCTGAGGGAATCGGAGTCAAGCCTAAAGCAGAAATTGGAAAACAAGTCATTAGGCTCTAACTCCAAGATCCAGCCTGGAACCCCATTCTCCTCAATAATAAAGAATATAGACTTCTCAAATTTTGGAAGTCCCACTCCTTCAAAGAACAAGGCTGTGAATCTTGATTCAGATGAAGGAATTAATGAAGAACCTGGAAACTCAGGCAAGTCAGGGGTAGTAATAATGATGGCAGTGGTTCGGGAGATCCAGAAAATACATGAGAAATTTGAAAAGATCCCTTGAGTACCAGCCAACATTAAGGAGGTGAACCCTGAAAGTTATGCTGACTTACCCTTCATTGATGAGATAGAAAAGGTGGATCTGCCCAAGAAATTTGTGATGCCATCAATGAGAACGTATGATGGGACTGCAGATCCTCACAATCATGTGGCCTATTACAAGCAGAGGATGCTAGCCGCATAAGTAACAAAAGAGTTGAGGCGAGTATGCATGTGCAAAGGCTTTGGGACAACCCTGACCGGACCTGCCCTTCAGTAGTATATCAATATACCAAACGGAAGTATCAATTCCTTTGCTAACCAGGCGAATACTTTCAATCAGCAGTTTGCTAGTAGCAGAGAACTCGAAAAAGGGTCTAGTGATCTGTACAAGGTGAAGCAGAAACCAGAGGAGGCGCTCAAGACTTTCCCTACAAGATTCAACATAGAAAAGGTGTCCATTTCAAGGTGTGACATGGGAACAACTATGGAAGCATTCAGGCAGGGGTTGCTTCCAAACAGTGAACTCTATGTGGATCTTACCAAGTATCCATGCCACACTTTCGAGGATGTCCAGGCGAAAGCACTTGCTCATATCAGACTAGAAGGAGACAAAAGCTTTAAGTCTGATATATCAAGCGGATCAGAGTACAAAACAGTTCCAGGTCATCACCATATTCAAGGCCCGACAGATCAGAAGTCAACTTTGCTCAAGAGCAACGAGGTAATTCTTACACCTTCCCATCTATTCAGGAATATAACTTCTCTGTTGACATTACAAGACTTATCAAACGCCTGAACAACTTGGGGGATGTAGTCAGGTGGCTAAAAAAGACTGAAAACCCCAATTCAAGGAAGGATACAACCAGATGGTGTGAATTCCACATGGACAGAGGACATACAACGGAGGAGTGCATAGGGCTTTGCAAGCAAGTGGCATATATGCTGAAGAAGGGCTACCTGAAAAGACCTAATGCCGTCCAAAGGAAGAGGTGATGGCCAAAGTAGGAAAGATCAACCAGAACAACCTGCCAACACCACCACTTATCTATGAAGTTAAATTCATATGAGGATCATAAATCTTTGGCATGAATAACTCAGAAGCAAAGAAGATAGCCAAGGACAAAGATGAGTTCTCCATACAAACCAAGAAAATTCCTTCCGATCACATTCGATGACAGCGACATGCAAGGAGTTTCGGACCTACAACATGGTGGCCTAGTTATCACTATGCAAATTGGAACAGCAAGAGTCCCGAGAATCCTTGTAGATCGAGACAGCTCGGTCAACTTGATAATGTTGGATGTCCTGAAAGCTTTGAAGATCAACGATGACCAAATTACGAAGAAGTCCAGTGTCCTGGTAGGCTTCAGTGGTGAAACCAGGAATACCCTTGGAGAAATCCAGCTGCCAACCTATGCTGAAGGAGTTGCATCTTACGAATAGTTCAGGGTTCTGGATTGGCTGTCCTCTTACAACGCCATCCTGGGCAGGCCATGGATATACAACATAAAATCTATTCCTTCAACATATCATCATTGTATCAAGATCCCAAAGAAGTGGGGGATAGAAACGATTAGAGGTGAGCAGAAATCTGCCCGGGAATGCTATTCCGAAGCCCTCAAGCCTTCTAAGGCAGATAAGTCCCTCGCCTAGAAATTACAGTATCTTGTTAGCAGTACCTATGTGGCACAATCACATATGGAAACCGATCATTTAATTCTAGATCCAGAGTATCCTGGCAGATATGTGTTGGTAGAATCAGATGCCCTTGACTCAGTCAGGCCAGGTTTGGTAAGCTTCCTTAAGAGTAAATTTTCTTGTTTTGCTTGGTCACATTTGATATGACTGGTATTGAAGTTGAGGTCATTACCCATATACTCAATATTGACATATCCTTCAAGCCCGTGCAGCAAAAGAGACGCAAGTTTGCCCCTAAACGGAATGCCATCATCAATGAGGAGGTAGACAAACTCTTGGACATGGGAATGATTAGGGAAGTCATGTACCCCGAATGGCTGGCCAATTTTTTGGTTGTGCAAAAAAAGAATGGGAAATTGAGAGTCTGTGTAGACTACACAGACCTAAACAAAGCCTAGCTTAGGATCCAATTTCAGTCTTGTAATTTTTGAAAACATACCTATTGTCCACCTGCTTGAACCCACCATTAGTAAGGCTGACCAGGCTTGTCATGCAACTGTTGATACCAACTCCTGAACTAAGCCTTACTATGATTGGTTCTTGCGAAGCATATTACCTCACAACAGGCATGAGGCAAGGGCATTCAAACTTAAATGTTCTACCTATACTATCATCAATAACACTATGTTTAAAAAGTCTTAGGCCGGACCATACCTGCGATGATTGGAACCACATGAAGCAGGACAAGTAATTCAAGACATACATGATGGACATTGTGGCAACCATAAAGGAGGCAGAAGCCTGGCAAGCAATGTGATAAGTGCTTAATTTATATACTTTAACCCCTTAGTTTAGCTCTAGTTTTCATGTCATTTAGCACTTATCATAGTGTTTTTGAGCTAATATTGTTATTCTAGTTGCATTTTCTTGTTTTAACATGTTTTGTAGGTACTTGGGCTTTTAGGAGCTAAAATCTACTAAGTATGCAAACTAGAGTACAAGGTTAAGTCAAGAGCAAGTATTGGACTAAGTGTGGTGTTTTACATGGGTTTTTGCATGAAGATTTGTTGGATTAATGTAGAAAGTGCAAATGAAGTCAAATGCAAAGTCAAACCCGACAATTAAAGTCCAAAATGAAGTGAAGAAGCTTAGGATTCTTAGATGCTTAAGATTCTACGGTTGAAGGTCTTAAACTGGGTGATTAACCGTCCATCAATACACCTAACATTGGATTCCTTAGCATTTAAGTGTGAAATTAAGGAGGCCGGGCTAGAAAGCCACGACCCCGATGGGGGTTGGCGCCCCCGATCGGGGCCATAAATTTCTAAATCCAACCGTTTCAAGACTAGCTCCCTTTAAATATAGAACTCATCCAAAGCATCAAGACATCTCAGATACATCTCAATACAACACGAAAAACCTTCTCTTATGTTCTAAACTCTTTATTCTTGTATTCTCTTAGCACACAAATATTTCATTAAGCTTTCTAGTTTAGTTTCATGTTATACATTTCAATTTCAAGTTATATAATTCAAGTTTCATTCAAGTTTCATTTGGTTTCTACATTTGCTATTCAAGTATTAGTTCTTCATTCCTATTTTGGTATTTCTATTTCTAGCATTTATATTTCTACTTTTGTTATTTCATAGTTATATTATTTAGCATTTAGTTATTAGTATTTCGTTTCTATTACATAGTTCATTTACATTCTACATAATTCACATAATTAGTTTATATTGCATATCTAGTAATCATGTCTCATATTTCATATAGCATTTGTGTTTTGCATTTTAATATGAGTATCTTTATTCTCTAGTTTATTTTCAAACAAGTTGTTAAATCTGTTATACTTTCTATAATTCGAGAGGCACGGAAATGTATTAGAACTAACATGTGTAGTAGATCGACCTAACTCATAGTGAAAGCTTGTTAGGACCCGATTTAAGGCTTGATGCTAATAGTGAAAGCTGGGTATCTCTATGCCTAGATGATCATTTGTGACTACTAGTTTAGCAACTAATTTAGATGTCAATTTGCATGTATGAACCGAACGCCTTAGATGCCTTTTAATATTATTGTTCAAATCTCATTTTCATATAGCTTTTTTATTTAGTTTTATTTATAGTTTTCATTTATAGTTTTTATATACCCCAATAAAATCAATAAACTTGTGACCTAAGATATAAAGACTACCCAAGCAATTACGTAGAAAACAACGTATCGTCTATGTGGATTTCAACCCCTATATACTACATTTATTTGTTGTACCTAGGGTATTTTTGATAGGTTGGCGACGACCTCTTCACAAGGTCCTCAAAACAGGCTATTTTTGGCCTACACTGAGAGCTGATTACCTGGCATACAGTTCTAAATGTGAAGCTTGTCAATTACATTCCCCATTCATCCATCAGCCATCTGAGCTACTACACTCAATATCAGCACCATGGACGTTCATGAAATGGGGGATGGATATTGTAGGCAAGATACCTCAAGCTCCTAGACAAAACCTATACATGTTGGGAAGTCAAAGAAAAATAAGCCATATCATTCATTAAGAGAAACATTATTTGCAGATATGAAATCCCGTCAGAAATAGTATGTGATAATGACACACAATTTGTGGGGAATAAAACAATGTCCTTCTGTGCAGAATGGAATATAAAAATGGTAACTTCCACACCAGGCTACCCAAAGGCTAATGGCCAGGAAGAATCCAATAATAAAGTGGTGATCAGTTTCCTGAAAAAGAAGTTGAAGAAGAAAAAAGGCAGATGGGCTGAAGAGCTCCCATTAGTTCTCTGGGAAGATAGAACGATACCCAAGACAACAACTGGACAGACCCCATACTCCTTGGTCTATGGCTGTGAGGCAGTCATTCCTGCAGAAGTACATGTGCCAACGTTTAGATGCAGCCTGAACACTATTGAAGAAAATGGACCCCAGATGCAAGATAGCCTAACTTTAGCTGAGGAGTTAAGGGACGCAACTAAGATTAGGATTGCATCTTACCAACAAACTGTGGCTAGAAGCTACAACAAAAATGTCAGCATCAGAGTTTTCAAAGTAGGAGACCTAGTACTGCGAAAGGTTTTTCCAAATACAAAGGAAAAAACTGCAGGAAAAATAGCTCCTGTTTGGGAAGGCCCATACCTGATTAATTCCATAGTTGGCCAGTGCGCCTACAGGCTACAAACCCTGGAAGGTGATATGATACCACGTTCCTGGAACGTCACTCATCTGAAACTGTTTCATGTGTAAGTATCTAGAATATGACTATCTCTTGTTACTTGCCCGACATGCTTCTACATGTTTATAATTGCCATTGCATGAATAAAAATTGTCCTGTGTTTTATTCCATATCTTTCTTTGTCTTTTTAAACTTTCCTGCAACATGACTGTTTTAAATCCTAAAATCTTGTTTTACACTTTCTGTTCAGGATTGAGGGCTACTCCACTAGCCTGAAAACCAATCCAGACAACGCCTTACGTAAACTGGCATAACAAAGATCACGTGATCTCTCACTGTTTTGTTGCATCTAAATTTAACAAAAAAAAACTGAGCTCAGTACAAATTAAAACAAGTAGAATGGTGAAAGATTTGGACTACTTGTTCATAAAGCCCTCCAGACAGGCACATACTAAGCCCTCTTGACAGGCAGAGGGCCATAAGCCTTCCAGATAGGCAATATACCCATACCCTAAATAGACAAAGCCTTCCAAGCAGGCTACTACTCAACTCCCTTAATAGGTAGCAGGACATGAACCCTACAAACAGGCAGAAGACCCCTACACCAAACAAGCTATCCAGGATAATAGCCGCCCAGCATTCTCAATAGACTGAGGGCCACAAAGCCTCTCAAACCAGCTAGAAACTCACATGCCTACCAAACTTGAAGAAAACAATCATATCCAACCAAAAACAACACAAANAAAGCCTCTCAAACCAGCTAGAAACTCACATGCCTACCAAACTTGAAGAAAACAATCATATCCAACCAAAAACAACACAAACCATAATACTAAACCCCAACTAAGAGGTAATAATACTTCCAAAAGACATAAAATCATAGTACGTCCAGGGAACATCTCCTCTAGATGGACCAAAAACTTTTCCAAAAAAAAAGACAAGTTATAAAGTACCTCTAGGGAACATCCCTCCCTGGATAGGAAAAACAAACTGAAAATTATTTAATTTTCCTTAGAGGCAGTTGTGGAGCCAATAGCCTCGTCAAACATCTCCTCACCCTCCTCACCACTGGTAGCACCATCTTTGACTTTGTCATGGGAAGCGGGAGATTCCACCTCGTCATTTTCAGCATCGTAATTCTCATGAAGATTGAACAGTTCTGGGTAGGTAGCATTGAGATCCTGTATCTCCTTATCAGGATTCCAGAAAGGCCTGACTTCCCCAGGCTCTCTCATGGCATCTACCCTTCCTTTACCGAAGAAGTATAGGGCAACATCCTTGTATCTAGCCTGGACCTTGTCCCTTTCAACCGTAAGCTCTTTATTCTTTACCATGAGCTCCTGTATAGCCTGCTTCTCAGCAACCAACTCGGCCTTGACTTCATCCAGCTCTTCTTTGGCAGCGCTTAGTTGTGCCTGGGTAGACTTCACAGTATTCTGAGCAGACCCCAACTTTGACTTAGCGACAACTTCAGCTGCCCTGGAAGTTTCCAACTTCTTCCTGGAAGCATGCAACTCTCATCTCATCTTCTGTATCTTTCATTCCAGGATGTTAATGTTAGCATGTGAAGATTTGACTTGACAAGCACTCAGGAGCCCAACATTGTCGTTCTGGAAACAGGACATCAAAGGTAAGTACAAACAAAGTAGATAAATAGACACACCAACACAGTAAAAAAAAAAACCCTACCTCTTGTGCCAAGGACAACAAGCCAACAATATTATCCCTGAAGGCGAGAAGGGATGCCACAGCTTCAGCAGAGGATTCCTCAATATTGGAAGAGATCAACTGATCATCCACCTTGAAAGAATAAGAATGGATTTGCTCTTTAGCAGTTTCCAGACTGCTCTTCTGAGCCCTAACCAACCTGACCTAATCAGTAACTCGAGGAATGTCTTCAGCAACAGGCTCCTCACTTTCCCTCCTTCTGTTATGGGAAGGACCCTCTTCACTCACGACAGGCTGGGGCATGGTAGGCTGAGTCCCGGGAGCCTGTTTAGATGGCACGAGAATTCTGAGAGGGGCAGTGCTATCACTACCAGTAATTTTACTTATGCCTGCCTTCAAGTCGGCAAGCCCAAAACTAGCAATCCTGGCCGATGATCTTGTCACCACAGGAAAAATCCCTGAATCAGCAATATAAACAAGGAACTACGAATCACAAAACAAAAGAAATCATAGGCAGGCAAATCTTACTACCAGTAGTTGAAGCCCCTGAACCCTTAGAAGATTTGGGAGCCTTGTAAGTACTCAGTTTATCCTCCATAAAACTTAGAAATGGTTCCTGGTCAAGGCTAGCAGGCCAGGTGCGTTCCTCGTTAGGAAGAGCCATAAAAGCAACAATTCTTTCGGCTGAACCCTCAGCAACAGGGTCACAACGCTAATCAGCAACTATAACAAACCAATACAAGTAAGTACATATCAACTATTTCTTTTCTAGTTTTTACTAACGTATAAAAGTGCAGAAGAAAGATGGCCATACCATACTCAAGAGGGGTATAACTGAAGTAATCCAAGTTAGGATCAATAAAAGTTGCCTTGGCAAACAAAGAAATCTTGGCCCAACCTTTGTCATCACCAGAATCAAAATTATTAATTAGGGGCAACATCTTAGCCCTGACTCTGAAGTTGAACCTGCCTGAAGAATTACTCTTCAGGTGGTAGACATTCTTGATATTCTCAAGAGTGAATACCAAATTATGTTTGTCACACAGATTTTCTATGGAGTGCACCAGTTTCCACACCATTGGTATAATTTGAAAAGAGGGCACCTGAATTGCCCAGATAGCATCCGCCATGTGAGGGCGGAAAGGAAGCTTGCATCCAGCCTTAAACGCCCATTCGAAGATTGTAACACCCCCATTTATTCAGGAGCCTTTAGCTAGGCCTCCCAAGTAAATAGGAGTGCTACCATCTCAGTTTCCTGAGGTAGTGTATAACAAAGTACAGCAATCCAAATTGCATAAAATTTAAACTTTACTTAAAAGCCTTGTTACAACTTTAACCAACTAAAAACTAAAGTAATAAATTACAATTCTCTTGCAGCGGAATAAATAAAGTACGTAAATTAAATAGTGAAAGTCTGAACTAAGTGAACTAGACAACTAGGTAGACATAGCCAACAACCTCATGCATCCCCCATGAGCTCCCAAAATAGCTAACTCGAGACTTGTCAAAAATTTTTCCCCAATAATGGTTCATCACAGGTGTTCACGAATACACTGTCAACCACAAGGTTGAGTAGGATATAAATAAACAACAGTGAAACAATAATGAATGCACCACAATACAAAAATGTCAATGTTACAAATGACATCAACACCCGAAACACCCAATCATCATCATACACCTCCGAGACACCCTTTTTTCACAACCCGAGACACCCACGTCGCTGTTCCCTAGGACCGAGGACAATCTCAACCGTCGTTGAGCCAACCGGGATAAACCAGAGGACACCAGAGACAAGTCTGTTGAGCCAGCACGGGCCTTAAACCATAATAAATCTAAGGACACCAGCGACAAGTCAACAAATGCAGCACCAGCCTGGGCCTAAAACACAATTTCCGACACCAATATGCAATTTCCATGCCAATAACCAAAATAATATAATTCATGCCATGCCATCAATCAAAATAATATAATATCATGCCTATAAAAAAAACCAACACCAATATTCCAGCCAAAGGCTACAACCAAACATGTAAACATATCAAGCAGACGGTGTACACATAGAGTAATACAGTTGAGTAGATATAACCTACTTCTTAGCAAATACTCCAAATAGCAAATCCGGGCAAAAATAATTAAAAGATATCCGTCAACAACACCCGTCACCTTAAACAAATAATAATAACAATCACTAGATAATCAATTAACAACGATTATTAATTATATTTATTAATTACAATTTACTATTATTATTATACTCAATTTATTAATTAAACCCATCCATCAAACTAATCAATAGTTAATTATGATTACAAACTCGTCCCACATACCATTATATGATTATAAATTATTAATTACCGTTTACGTAAATTATCGAATAAAACTCGTCGTAAAACAAAACACAAAACAATCAAACACTTCCCTTTNCGTAAATTATCGAATAAAACTCGTCGTAAAACAAAACACAAAACAATCAAACACTTCCCTTTACCCCTTAACCCGCGTCAAACAACCAAACACACGCCAACCCACGATTTGCCAACCACCCCTGCCATACCTTGGTCAACCACCCATCACCACGGTGTGCCCAGCCGTTGGCTCCTTGCAACCACCCTCACTACTGTCCTCAACTCCGCATACAGACAAACACCTAGCACTCCCTCCACAAACCCGCGACACAAACCTCCCAGCCATCACCACGACTTAGCCCCACACCTTTTCTGGCCACCACCATTGTCACCACTGACGCACGGTGGTTCCAGGGACGGTGTCACTTCTCCCTCGTCGCCACTACACAACCCACCAATTTTGTCTTAAGACGGTTTCACAACTCGGTCTCCCTTTCCCTGTTTTGTGCAACTCCGGCCACCACAACCACCAGCCACCTTCCCCAACTCCCCTGACCCCACCACCAGGGTCGACTCCACCTCCCCCGACCAACCAACCCTAACCCAGGTCACTTCGGGTCCCAACCAGTGTCCATACTCGTGTCTAATTAAAACGCTACACTCGGCCTGCAACCACGATTAGCACCCCCAAACACCACCCCTACGACGGTCGACAATAACCCTAGCTAGGCCAGGTTTGGTCACGGTGGTTCATAGTCTAACTTAGATCCATGGTCACGGTCTAGGGTCAAGCAAGGTCGAAAAAACAAGCAATTTAAGTCGATCTATTAAAACGATTAATAAACGATTTAGAGACGGTTTTACAAACTTACTTGTTTGAGGCAAAATAGAGGGCTTTGTGAAATCTGAAAAATAATATTAAAGCTTGTCTTAAATTGTGATTAAAATAGGTATGACATGTGGTTTATATAGTAAGTCAAAAGGAAGGAATTTGGGAATAAATAGGATTTTCCATAAACTTAAGAATAAATAAAGATAAATATTATTATTGATATTAATATTACTAAAATATGAAATTTACTAAAGTATAATTATAATTATTATAAATATTCCAAAATTTCAGTCCAAATATACATATAGCTGTTATTATTATTATTTTTATTATTATTACTATAAGGAATATAAATATGAAATAAGAAATAAATATAAAATAAGAAATAGAATTAATTATAATAAAGTATTATAAATCAAGAAATATAAAAGAAATATCATTTTACGAAATAATTATAAAATACGAAATAACTATAAAATATATATAACTTATGAAATACTAATGGTTTATATAAAATAGCTTCATAAAACAATTCATTTTGAAATACGTTTATAAAGACATAGTTTGACTTGCGTTGACCACGACTAAAATACGGGGTATTAAAGTCTTCCCCCTTAAATTGAACTTCGTCCCGAAGTTCACCCACACTCACTAGGACAAAACACCAACTAAGTAGCTAACATAGAGCTCCCTTTCGACTAAGCTCACTTATAGAAGACCATTAACTGGATCATATACTATTACAGTCTATCCTCCTTAAAAGAAATAGACCAACAATCAACTTCGTAATATACAACCTCGTGGCGTTACACAAAATCAAACGATCCAACTTCAATTTAAGTAACCAGACACAACTAAACTGATCAAAACTCATATCTTCATACCAAGATTTTCCAATTCTATCCTCCTTAAACAAGGTTACGTCCCCGTAACCTCCATCATTATTCATACCATCAAAAGAACAGGGTATAACAACATCTAAGAACAAAGGCAACATCGCTAGTAAGTAAATCATGCACAGCACAGCACACTATTTCTTATAAAATGCAACTAACGCAACATATATAACCATGGACACACATATTCTCATAAAGGACATTAGAACATAAATGACATACCACATGTGCGAACACTTGAGCATAATTAGTATTATCAGATAAACATTCATGCGGAAACAAAAATAAATTAACAACATCCAAATACCAAGGCGCAATTCCGAACTTTCCCACCAACATGCATAACATATACTACTCCCGAAAAATATAACAATGGTAACAATCAGTAAAACACACACACACATGCCCAGTGTCAAAACTTTCTTAAAATAATCAAAGCTAACATTTACCAATCATAATAAAACACGACAGTAGAAGTATTCATATATACATATCTGACCACTAAAATTATGATGACCACACAGGAGACACTACAACATGCGGAACATATCACCTATGTAAAAAATTAAACTTGTAAAGTTATTTCAACTTCTTGCAATTAAAAGTCATATTAAGTCATCAAGTTTACTCACGTTATAATGCCAACAAGATTATCATCTAATAGCTTCTATTTTCATCTCATATAAAGGCTTATATCTAATGGTCATGCTACTAACGCCATATAAGAGCATTATAAGGTCACATTAATAAGACTCATGAAATGATAGAACTATTGTGTTAAAACTTAACATAAAACTTACGTTTTTCAAAAGTCATAGGTCATGCTATAACTTCCAAAAATCATTAATAAATAATCGCTCCACTAATTCGTGATTTATTATACTTTTTAGAAAATACAGAGAATTAACTAAACATGGGGAAGAAGAATCAAATTCAAAGCTCACAAGGTATATTTATAACGAATTTTACAACTTAATTGGTCTAAACAGGAATCTAACATCAACTAGTCAGAAACTTGGTGCAACTTGCAAAAATCACCATTAAACAACAACAGGTCCATATTTTACGTAGTTTATCATTTTGAAAACTTAGTCAAATATTGTAAATAGTGGAGTTGGAATTATGCATAAGAAATAAGTACCTTTTAAATGAAAATTTTTACAAAATTGTTGGTCGAAAACAGAATTGTGCAGTAACAATCTGACCACTGTCTACTAAAATATTTATTTCTCCCAAAATATAACTTGAATAAGCATGAAATCAGCGGCATGAGAAAGATAATTCATACGGTTACCACACATAAAAATTTTGTACTTAGATATGGAATAAATTCTAAATGGAAGCTAAAACAATTAGGGGTAACATTGTGAAAATTGAACGCGATCTTTGTTTCTTTAGAAGTTTCCACATTATTTCACATAATCACACTTAAACGTTTTCATATTTTCTCTAAACATGTTAATATATACATGAGGGCATGGAAACCACATTGCACCTTAAGAATAGTTATTTATTGCTTTTAACAATCAACATCATCAAGAGAAAAACTGTAGAGATTACGAAAACTGAGAGATGGAATTGAATGAATAATTAAATAATCG
>VHZZ01011527.1:8333-19057 GCA_009801015.1 Silene noctiflora | reverse complement strand
TAATTAATGACTTTTGTGGTTTATTAATGACTTTTGAGGTTTTACAGATTTACAAGTGTAAATCTGAGTCGTACGAGTGTAACTTTGATTTTTTTAAGGCGGTTTTGTTTATAAAAAATTGAATTTATACAATTTTTGTTTTTTCTAAAAAACCAGATCTGAATTTTTGTTTTTTCTAAAAAACCAAAAATAAGATTAACCATCACCATCCTATTTTTGTTTTTTCTAAAAAACCAGATCCGAATTTTTTAAAAAAAAAAATATAAAAAGATATAAAAACTAATAAAATCTGAAAAAGGACACAATATTTGAAATACCAAGATATAAAAACAACATATAAGAAGGACGCAAACTCTGTTTTATAGATCTGGAATATATAAGAAGGAAGAGGAGGGTGGTAAGGGGATGTTGTCGCTGCAGTGTTTGGGTGTGGTGGTGGAGGTGGTCGTCTGGTGGTGGGGGCTCAGATCTGGAAAAAAGGAGAAGGGGAGAGGAGGGAGGTGTCGAGCGGTGGTATGGGTGAGGGTGAGTGGTGGGCACTATGTTGGTGGTGTGTGCGAAATGGTGGAGTCGGGAAATGGTGGTGGTCGTGAGGTGGTGGTAGTCGTGACGGGTGGGAGGCGGTGGTGGTCTCGGGTGGTTGTGTGAGTGGAGTGGAGAGGTTTTTTATTTATCTGGAATTTTGATTTTATTGGATTTTTGAGTGATGAGGATGTTATTTTTTTGGGGTTTTAGAGAGATGGGAGGGATTATAATTGTGAGGGAGGAGAGAGAAGGGGGTGTAAAAATAAATTATATATAGTAGATTAGTGTTTGATTAATGTGGATTAGGGAGGGTAGTGAGAGAGAGGGTTTAATTAGCCCTTAATCACCCTCTTTTTTGCTTCAATCTCAGTCTTCCATCTCCCCCATCTAATGGCCTATAAGAGGACTCAAGGCCTCAATGTGTAAGAGAGGACTTAGTTGATCCTCTATATATATATATATATATATATAGTTTTACAGGCTTCAACATGGAATATAACCACCTAAACAAGTGAGAGATACATAACCTTTCCACATCTTAAAGGTTTACAGCAAATATTGTTAGGGGTTACGAGAGTAAGGGTTAAAGGCTTTTTTATGCCAAGGGTAGTTAAATGAAAAGTATTGTGCAAAATGTACTGAAATGAGTAAAAAAGTACAGCGAAAATAAACTCGGAAGATTTACTACAAATAATTCAACCAATGATTCTCTGTTTGCTGCTTTAAAAGGCTGCATATATATAAATTGCCAGAAAAAGGAGTAGCATATTTCCTCCAGCTCAACTGTGTGAAACATGATACCCTGTGACCACTAACAAAATTTGAAAAAAAGCATATCATGTCAAACACGGTCACTAAAAGAATTCCATTACCTCATTCTCAAAAATTTACACCCCCAACACAAGAAGAGGGTATAATATCTCATTTAACTAGATAACATTCCAATTCTGAGCTGATTTTTCCGCCTGCTAATGCTTATAAATACTCCCATCTCAACAAAAATTTAGAAGAACACCGCTACTTCCTTTCCGTTCATTTCCATAACATGATCACTCGCATCCATAAGTGCACTCTGCATACGGTCAAACCATGATCAAATGTACATTGTTTAAAGATGCTATAGAATAGAATGGAATTCTCGGTTCTGAAAATACAGTTACCTGTCCAAGTTTTGTAATAAAGTTGCTTGAAAGGTTAATTGACGTAAGAGCAACATCTTCGTTAGCTTTCAGTGCTTGTGCTATTGCAAACGCCCCATCATCCTGTCGAGAAATTCCATGTTAATCACTTAATCATAAGGTAAGTAAAAGTTCCAAGAATAATGTAACGGAGCTGAATTCCATACTCTTATTTCGTTAAAACCCAAATCTACCGACGTCAAGGCCTCGTTGACCACTTTCAAGCTCTGGGCTAGACAAACGGCACCCTGTAACCAAAAGATTATGAAAAATAGAAAATAACAAAAACCCATGAAATGAGAGCAAGTCCATCAAACCATTTATCCAAATTAAAAATGGTTAATTTAACATACATCGTCCCCTCGCATATACCCAAAATAAAAAATGGTTAATTTAACATACATCGTCCATCAAACCATTTGCACGCAAGTCGAGTGTCGAGATGGTGGTATTGTACTTTATCATGTCGGCAATGAACTCTGCTCCTTGTCGTCCAATCTGGAAGATGTAATGTCAAAATATCGTCAGCAATCATCTCAACACGTAAATCTATTATGGACATCACAAGTTCAACGTGATAACCTGACACCATCCAAGCTTCAGGATTTTAATATTTCCATGAAACTTGAGAACCTCGGATATAGCCTTAGCTCCATCAGGTCCAAAAGGATTATAGGCAATCTCCAACTAAGAGGTAATATGCAATGAGTATTTTTTTCTAAAAGGAGTGTCCTGAGTCAAAAGATTAAAGGAGAAGGTGAAGGGACTTACGGTTGTGATGACATTATTGTCTTTCAAGATCTCGGCAATGCAAGTGATACCTCTAGCATGTATGTTATTGCCTCCCTGATTTCCAAGAATTTCACGCCTTTATCTTTAACCATGACTTTGAGATTAAGATAGAAGAAAAAATATACTTGTTCCCCCAACAAAATCCACAAAGTTCCAATCCATAAGGAAAATGATACATAATGATAGAAAATTATATTTTTATTGTTTTTAAGTAATCGAATCCTCCACAACCGAATTTAGGCCATTGATCTCAAGAAAAATTTTGGACTTATCTAGTGATTCAGAAACAACCATACTAGCGCTTATGTTCTCTTACCAAGTCAATGGTAGTAATAGAGCGATTTTGCTTAAGTGCATCAGCGATTTTTTCCGTCCCCTGAGACATTATATAAAAAGTTAAAGGTGGGTACTTATTATTGAGGAAATAAATTTTAGGTTCAAATATTCAAAAGCTAATCCACAGAGTCATTAGGCAAAAGAAAATCAATTTAAGCAATGCTGGAACACATTGTCTCTTCAAGCAAAAATATATCAGCAACAGTATTCAACCACGACAAGGAATCGACTAAGCAGAAGTTCCCATTAAGAAGCATATGATGATGATGTATATCACCAAACAAGAAGCCGTAAGAATCTACTCTACTTCAAATGACTAAATAAACATGACAATACTAAATATTCAAAAAACAGATTCTATCGTGAGTCCTGAAGAAATCAAGAAGAATAGAGCAAGGTGTTCGAAAAGCCATGAAGTACATTTAGGGCTGTTTGGATTGAAGGATCTGGAGAGAAAGGAAGGGGAGGGGGAGCAAGGAATATAAAATCCCTTGTTTGGTTAGCAAATGAGGGTGGAGGGAATATCCAAACACCCGTACCACTTTCCTCCTCCCCTTTGCTCACCTCCGTTTTCTTTCCCCCTATCCCCCTCCCCTCCCTTTCCCTCCTATTTTGCTATCCAAACAAGCCCTCTAGGAGTCTAGGGTGTCTTTGGATAGCAAAAGTGAAGGGAAAGGGAGGGGAGGGGGAATGGAAGAAGGGAGTTTTCCCTCCAAATTTCTCCTTTTTTGGAGGGATTTTGATTAGGCTTGCAGGAGTGAAAATAGATCCCTCCAAATCCTTCCCTCTCCATTTCTCTCATACCCCATTTGTTATCCAAAGTTCCAGACAAGGGATTTCGTATCCCTGCCTCCCCCTCCCCTCCCCTCCCCTCCTTTTTCCTCCCAAATCCCTCATCCAAATTCCAAACAAGCCCTTAGGTTATTTTAAGCATTAATTATCGATCAAAGGCAGGCTGCCACAAAAAGTAAAGGCTCTATGGCGCAGAAGATTTAGTGCTGCCAGAGAATATATGAGAAACATTTGGTACATGGCTATAACAAACAACAGAAACAGACTTAATTCTTTAGCTGTAAGTGCAAATGGAGAGCAAGGACTCAAGGAGTTGGAAGGAAGAGGGGTTAACTGGCATTCCTTATTCCAAAGGGAAAATATGTTGTCCAAGAAAGGGACTGGGTTTTCCATTAATTTTCTCCCCATTTTAACCTTCATACAAACCAATGAAAGAATACCAAAAATCATTTCTCTCAAACCAAACAATGGGTTGAGAATATTTTACCTCATCTCCAATGTCATTCATGTAAACATTCAACCATAACAAGCTCTTTGTCCTTTTCACGTATTCTGCAATATGAAAGGCCCCTCTAGAGCCAATTTCATTGTTGCTGATATCCAATAGTGTCACTCTTCCTAGAAGCAAGTCATACAATTCACAGTTAGTGGCTAATCTAGTTTGTGGAACAAATCCTCTTTAACAATTTAAAAAAAGTCCAGAATCATATAGAGTGCTTGGCAACAGGGGAGCATCTGCCGAGTAACTTAAACTCATTTACAAGTGACGTACGAGGTAATATGTCCCAAATGTGAGACTTTACTATTAATAAAAACAACTGCCACCCTTTTTTCATGTTCTTGTGTAAATTGGAGTGACCAAAGAGTTAATATCCATGTCAGGATTTCATGTTGCCAGCACAGCTACTCGAGCAAGAATGAAGATGTAACATAATATATAAACCATTTCACTTCAGCATATACTGAAATACAAATACATTGGACCTAACATACAATAGAATAGAATATTTCGGTGTGTATATACTAGAAACAATTAAGCAAACAAGTGAAATCACATAAAGAAGAAGACCTTTTTTTTGGTGAAGGGGAGACAGACAGAAATTAGATTTGTATATGAAAAAAATCATCATTATGTCACCTTTACGAGCTGATAAGCCTAACATCAAAGAACGGACTCCTTCATTTCCCATAGCATTTCCATGCAAGTGAAGTTCCTGAGACAAAATAAATTAATAATCTCTTAGCTTTCAAATGACAGGGATGTCAATATTGAATTATAAATGATATAAACTTCTACATTGAGTAAACTACGTCAGTATACATTGAGAATCCACAAAAAATTGAGGTTCTTAGGCAGCTCATTCGTTTAAGAGCCTGCCCTTTTTTCTCGTGGTGGTAGAGTTAAAACCTCACGCCCCACAAGAGAAAGAGACTCCTTACCATCCCCTCCTTTTGGCTGCCTGCTTTGCTATCTATTTTGGGAGAGAAATCACAAAATGTCATACGTAGAATCTCTAAGTTAACTTTTAAGGGAAAACTTACACTTATGGACTTGTTCCCCTCGAGCCCCTTAGCCAACGCAGCAACTCCTAAAGCACCACCATAATTCCCACTACATCATCAATAGATTGCCATAACCGTCAGCAACTATCACACAAATCAAGTAGCTAAGAGAGTTTTTATTTTCTATTTATTTTTTTGAGCAAGGGGATAGCAAAGATAAACATATGGTTCACAGTAGGCAATCAACTAGTCCATACAGCAGAGGTTCTAATTTTCTTTAACTCACTTGAGATGTAAAGCTCGGATGGCGCTATTCTCCAGTAATGCTCCGGCAATACTTGCAAAACCCTACCTCCATTTTCAAAATAGAAAGCACAGAACAATTTCTCAAGCTTCGGGAGCCTTTAACTACAAGATGAAATTTAATAATGGTGAAAGTAGCATACAGAATAATCAATTGTGTTGTTATTTAGCTCAATAGCAGTCAAATTTGAATTTTTCCTTAGCAACTCTGCGATAGCCTTCGCGCCCTGCAAGGAAGAGACGACTCAAAAGGCATAATAACAGAGCTATAAGCTACTGACTATAAACTACTGACTACTGAGGAAACCATGAAAAGGCTATAATTACTCCCATGTTCGAAAATAGAGGATGTAAGCTGATTCTTTACACTCCAGTGACCAGTCTGACACAATTTTTTGGAACTAGAGAGTGGGTGCAGCTGTGCAAGTGGATGGAAAAAGGTCCCTTGCTTAAACTCAATTATAGCCAAACATAGAGATATAAAGAACCTTAGAAGAGCAAAAATGTTAAGTGTAAAGAACACAATGGGAACAAGGGAATATAATTTCATTTTTAGCCAAGTCTCCAAGAGCTAGAATAGCCAGGTTGAGATTTTGGAGCAAAACTCATCGAGCTTTAAAATATAGTTCTGACTTATGGGCCTCACTAGAGCCTCCAAACATGAGAGACAAATAGCTCATATGAATGTTCGAGTGAACCAAACACAAAGGCTGGTAAAGCAAGTTAGATACAGAGATTCGGCATTGGAGAGAACAGACCTCATCTCCCACCCCAGTACCGTTCAATTGCAGCTTCTGGATACCAGTATTACTAACTAGTATTTCACACAAGCACTGTAATGAAGGAGAAACAAAGATGATTAGAGTTATTAACAAGTCTAGCATGCGCATATTAAGAATTGAATCTTTTCTGTCATCGGATACAATGAAATGGGTTGATATTGGTTAAAACTCAATACAAATGCAGGACCATAAACATCACACTCTTGGATTACGCAGGGACTTTCAGAATATGGTAAACAAGGAAATGATTTCGATTGAAGGTGGAGATGAAGTAACTTCATTCATGCAAAGTACAATCTTAAACCGGTCAAGCACCAGAAAAGTACAAAACCCAACAGCTTGTAAGTGTTGTCCAGAAAAAGGGCCATTTACGAGGAAGATACGATGTATTGAAATACTGGGCATCAAACATCAAAAGAAGATATCTACAACAGTTCTATTACAAGAACTTGAACCTAATAAGACCACTGCAGACTACACAGCAGACAACAGTTCACGATTCGAGTAGATTTAAAGATAAAATATTAGTGAAAGCACTGCCAATTAAATAAATCATTACTCATGAATCATGAACAAGTTAACGACAACAACATCAGCTCTCCTTATAATCACTTGATCTTTTCTGAAGTAATGCTAGCTTTATAGTAAGCGCCACACTTGCAAACAAACCAAATGCAGTGGCTTAATCAGTAAATTGCTGAAGCAAAAATAGGTGAAGTGAAACCCCAACTATAAACCAACTATCATGACATTCAGCCATAAACCAACTTGACAGTCAGTCACAACAGGACTGGCAAGAATTCTATTATATACAAACAATGAGGTTTGCTCTTTGCAAACAATATCCTTTACAGTTTCACCTCACTAGATCTTGGTGTTCTAGCATTGTCCCATTCTAAGATTTGAACTTTTATTTCAGCTTTGCACCAGTGTAATTTTAGAAGGCAAACCTTCGCTCCTTCATCTCCAATGGGATTTCCAGAAAGATTTAATGTCTTCAAGAAGAAATTTGATTGAAGAACGCCGTTAAAGGCTTTCAATCCAGCTGACGTTATTCCATTAGCAGAAAAATCCACTTCTTCTACAGCCTAAGTCACAATATGCTTGGAGTTATCAGTGGTGTGTATATGGTAACAGACAAAGATTTAAGATAAAGGGAATCAGCGGAATCACGATTGATGGCAATATCATAATTAAAAGACTTTAGACATATTCTGTAGAAAAACAGCCAGCACCATAAGCTACATAGCAAAAAGATGAGTCCTCTAAACTGTTTAACCTTGTTGTATGCCAAGCTCTCCGCAAGAAAAATCAGACCATCATCACCGAAGTTACGACCTGCAAAAATAAGAAAGATTATCAATATGCGTAATTGTTTACAGATCAAAGAGGCTTGAGAACAAAAACTTTTGCGCAATCACACAAGAGAAAAAAAAAATAATAAAAAAGAAAGAAACGATCCTGGGATGGTGGTAGAACATAGCATTACAACATGCATTTCCTTGGACAAAAAAAAGAGAGATCGTACAAGCTTAAAGCATGATTTCGTCACCTGACATGTCCACTATTCTGAATGACCTTAGTTCTCTAGCAAAGTCATCAAGTTTCGACTTCGAATCATTCTCAATCTTCTGGCCTAGATTTTTAAACAAGTTACTGCCGGGAGCAAATGACCACTTCGTCGCAGGGGTAGAAGGTTTATTTTCTGCAGTAGTAAACTTTTGGGGCTTCGACAAAAAGGCTTGACCAACCAGCTTCCATAGAACTGTAAGCTGAAAGAAAAAAAATTAGTGAACTCATTTGAAGCTGTTAACTGTGTGACAAGAAGCAACAACCATGAGTTTGACTCCTCCCAAACTTATGGTCTATCATTCTAAACAAAAGGAAAACTGAAGAAGGATAAAAGGTATTCCTTTCAAACAGCAGTTACTAACTATATAGAAAATCATGAAAACGCACTATTGGTGTTGGATTAAAATCAAAGCTCAAATTTGAAACCCTGTTAATTACCTCCTCAAAGCTAGTTTCTATAATAGATCATCAGCACGTCAAGAGAAACTTAAACGAAAACCCTGAGTGGGAATTGGCACTAAGCTTCTCTCATACGAGGTTTATAGGCAACAAACGGAATAAGGAGCAAAAACTGCAATATTATAAACTGTATTCAGCAAACATTTGATACAACTCCGACAGAGGGGACAACAAAGGTGAGATAGAGGAAGCAACATATACTCTGGTATCAAATCATATTTAGTAAACTCCGACAAAGATTGACATCATTCCCATAATAATCCCTTAGAAAGATAACCCTATAATTCAGTAAGGCGTACTTAAAAGAATTTATGTAAGACCGTCTCATACAAGACTTAATTCCCACCTACCTGAATAACAACAAATCATCTAGGATATGCCCTAATTCTCAAAATTGATCCCAAACTAGAAACCAACAATGTTTTCAATACCAACAACCAATTCTAATTAAGAAGAAGATGATGAAAAATCACCGAAAGAGACGGCGAGGACTGCTCCGGCAGGCGCAAGAGCAGTTGCAAAGTCCTTAACAGGCCCAATAGGAAGAGGATTTTGGGCCTGAGACTCACGATACGCTCTGCGGCTTCGACCCGACGACCCGGAGGCGGCTCTGATGGAGGTGTATCTTAAACGTCCACCGATTGGCGGCGTGGGAAACACCAAGGTCCGGCGGAAAGAGTGGTGGGCACCTCGAAATGTGTGCCGTGTAGAATGCAAGGAGATAGAAATGGCTGTAGTTGAAGATGATGATGTTGAAGTTGAACTCATTTTGTTTAGTTTACTAGTGTAGTAGAATTGTGTTGAAAGAAGAAAGAAGAAGGAAAAGGAGGGAATGAAGGATAGACCGGCGCATAAAAGCATACAAACTAGAGAGGAAGAGCCTAGACTGGCGTACAAAATCCAGACTTTTGGGCTTTTTGTTTTGGGTTGCCAAAAGACTACCAGCACCACAACAATTCTACTGTATCACACTATCACCCGCAAATTCTCTTATGCCATGGATGTGCGCAATTAGTCTTACTTAATACTAGGATTATCCGTCTTATTAATAAGACGGGTCATTTTGATATCACATTTTATAATATGGGTCAAGTACCTATAAAAAGGGTGAGGGCTGATTTATAAATAAAAAAAATAGCCTAGAGTGTAGCTTATGGCAGTAGACATGCAAATAGSACARTGCAATTAATAGGATTGACATGACTHTANAGTGAATTTTTTTTCAAAATTTTTGTACTYCYCACGCCATATCCCAATCACCTCACATTTCCCTCTACATTTTCAGTCATTYCWACTTCTCTCCTCCAAAATTTACTCTTTCTYYCTYTTCATTTCTGGAAATTTTCCTCTGTGAAAATAAAAATAAAAAGCTTAATTCATCCTCTTCATCAACGCAAATGGCGAAAAARTCGATATACCATCTTCATCTTTTGTTCTACCAAAAACCGATATACCAATGACGAGAAAAACATGGCTAAGAAACCTCCATCCAAAACGTATTTTTATTTTTCTTGTTAAAACTAATACATTATATATATAATATATTATTAAGATCCATACATAAAAATATTATTTNATGATATATTTAAGTACTTGTTATTTGATTTTCTAGGTTTTTTGTTTAATTTTCTTGATTTGTTGTTTTATTTTTCTCATTTCTTAATTTTTTTTTTTGTTTTTGGTGGAGGGTGGACGAGAACCAAATGTGGTTCAAACAAAGAAGTAAGGAAAGAAGAAAGTCACATTACAGAAGGCAAAGGCAAGGGGAAGGTAGATGATGCCATAGAGGAAATAGATGAAAGCAGTTTATGAAGTAGATGAATCAGATGAAGAGCATTCCGTTGACGAACAGTTTGAAGGTGAAGATGATGCTGATGAAGACAATTTGAACGTTGTAAATAATCAGATGAAAATGGTTCCGATTTAAAGTGTAAAAATGGTTACATATTTAAGAATTCTGTCAACAAGTATAAATGTGTAATATGTCGCCATTTTAAAGATTGAAAAATTGATACCAATGTTATTTAAATGGTAACATATTAGACAACTATACATACATTTAATGAATGTATATATGTAACCATGTCATTTGAAAAACAAAATATTCGTACACTCCATGACATCTAAATACATCATTCAATCTTCATTCATTTGTACTTTCTAATTTCTCTCTCTACACACACAAACACAAATTAACTTCTGGAACTCAAAACCCCCAAACTCATTCCTCTATATACCCAAAAAATCATCTTCATCTTTTACTTTCCTTCCAAAACCCAGAATCATTCATCTTTTACCTTCATTTATTAAATCATATTCATACTTTCATCATCTCTCTTTCAAAATATCAAAATAAAGTTGTTTGTTCCATCCATTTTCCCTTTCASAAATACATATGTTATTCATCTTCATCTTCTCCTTCACAAAACCAAAACCAAGAACATTCATCTTTATCTTCATTTCATCTTCATCTACTCTATCA
>VHZZ01011525.1:10890-22574 GCA_009801015.1 Silene noctiflora | reverse complement strand
TAAAGCCCATAGATGCAAATTGATCATAAAGCAAGGGAGGTTAACATGAAAATGCTTCGAAATTGAGACCGAGTTAAGGGTTTTTAGTCAAAATAATAGGGTGATGACGTAGTTATCAACGTTTAACATCATAAGGTGGCCGGTGGCATGGTCAAGTTATTGTATAATTAGATTAGATAACGACTTTCAAAGTCAATGTTTACATGTAAATCAAGAGTTAGTTTAAGTGGTAAGAGTTCTCTTATCTTAATCATGAAGTTAAGGGTTTAATTCTGACGCTCGACATGGTGCACTTATTTGAAAAAAAAAAAAAGTCAAGGTTCAAATGTAAATTTCCCTTTGCTTAAGGGGAAAAATAAACTGTACGTATTTATATATAATTCTTAAATTTGAACACTTTTCTTTTCAGCTCTCCAAATTAAATTTAAAAACGTAAATGACAACGAATTTTTCTTAGAAGAATTCATTAAATGTTTCTGATATCGCCACTACAGAAGAAATGCTCTATCGTTAGAGACTTTTTATTAGCTAATAAAGTTTTATTCCCTTTAAATAACACAAATAGGGAAATGATAGGGTTAAAAAAACGTACTCTACTCATATATGTTATGTGAAAGCATTATTTTACTTTTTATTAGATGTTTTTTCAAGAACACAATATTTCTGACTAAGATTATGATCTATGATGACATTTAATTTTTTCTGATTTGAATGATAAGAAGTATGAATTAATTACGATTTGAAGTTTGAAAACAACATTTGTCTCTTTATTTAAAGATAACTTCTTGCATCTTTATCTTTTTTTTTTTTCATTTTTCTTTTTAAAGTCATTGTTTGACATATTCCTTTAATTTATATTTAGAATGTTAATTAGTTGTTCACACTTCACAACTTCATGTTTTTTCTTTCTTTTTTTTTTTTTTGAAGAAACTTAATTTTTTTTTCATAAATACATTAATAATTTATGCCAAAGACCAAGTCGAAATTGAGCTAATGTATTCAATAATTTACTCAAATTCCTCGGAATATAATCCTAATCGAATCAGTCGTCCTCTTGACATCGATATACAAAAAGGGCGAGAAACGGTCAAATAGTAAATTTGAAGTCAGATTATCGGACAATTTAATGTAAAAGCCCTATAAGTAAAATAAATATCAGTAAATGGATTATACATCCGATATATTATCACCAGTTTTAAAGTTTTTGAGCATTATAATAAAGTTTTTACGTTTTGTTTTAAAAATTGTGAGTTTTACTATAAAGTTTATGAGTTCATTAACTAAAACATTATGCTCAAAAACATTACATACAAACTTAGTTAAATTTGAGTTTTGACGGGAAAAAAAATTAAAATCTAACCTATAAAATTTAATAAGCTCGGAAAAAATACACATATACTCAAAAACAAATAAAGTCTGAGATAATAAGCTCAGAAAAAATACACATATACTCAAAAACAAGTAAAATTTGAGGTAATGCATCTATGTTCCTTTTTCTCTAGGCCTGTTTTAATCTTTCATTATATATCTGTTATTCACGTACCTTGTGATATATAAGGTCGGATTTTCCTTCTACTGTCATTTTTCTTCACATATTATCGACTCTTCCTAATCCTCGTATGAGTCGTATCCTATAAAGTAGGAAGTTTATTCTCCATTACAACGTGTAGTCGTATCCTCAATGATTTGTTTGAGTGGTCTGAATACGGTGTCAAACCCGTGTGGTATAGAAGTGGTCTTGAGAATGCTAGCGTCATCATGGAGGTTAACAGAGGAAATGAAGATACTGGTCTGAGTCTGGGTCCGAGTCTGAGGATGAGGAGCCGGATTATGATGTTTATGAAGTGGTGGATGAAAGACAGGTGGAATTGCCAGGGGAGACATTCGTCATTCGTCCTATCGCCTGAAGGGAGACAGGATTATTTTGCAAAGTTAGAGGAGTCGGAAAAGTTACCAGAGTTCACACCTTTGGATGAAGAGGTTGGAAAGAAGTATCCGAAACGGGTGGTGATACATACCCTTGACGGAGTATTTGATAAGGATACATGGTGGGGAGTTAGAGCCAAAATGGGTAAGGAAAAGTGTATGATTGGGTTTTATGGCGGGTGTCATACCCGTATCCGGATGGATACGGGCGAGGCCTACTTTCTTCCTTTCAACAAAGGCCAAGCGCTTACTGCTTCTACGCAGTTCTTTCTTGCTCGAATGCATAATGCCGGTGTTAAGTGTCTTGCTTTTAAATACAGTGATAAGGAGGATCGAGAAGCGGTGATGTTGGAGGCGGACTCGGAAGTGGAGGACACAGACGACGATGATGACGATTTACAAAGGTTTATACCTAAACGGCTGTATTGAGTTTTGACTATTTTTGGCGACAAGTTATCCGAGACAGGTCATTTTTGGTATTTGCATTTGTGTTATGTCAGGTCATTTCGTGTTCTTGTATCTTTCAGAGTAAGGTATAGTCGAGTTGTTTAGTGCCAAGGGTCAAATTGTATCCACCATTTAAAGTTTGTTGAGTATGATTTGCAATATTACTTTAAGCTATTTTGAGTTTCCTTGGGTAGTAACTACTAACTAGTAAGGTTAAAAAATGCGAGTTTATAAGTATTAACCCGAGCTTTGGCATTACTTGTCTTGCTTTTTAAAACAGAGACAAGGAGGGCTCAGAGGTGGAGGAAACCAACACCGATGATGATGATGATGATCCACTAATACCTAGATGGGTCAGTTTGGATGATGATGGGGACGACTCCTCGGAGGTGGAGGTGGAGGTGGAGGTGGAGGTGGAGGACACTGATGACGATGATGATGCAGTTGAGGATGATGGTGATGCTCCACTCATAAGTCATACCTAAATGGGTCTTTTGACTTTTGAGTGTCAAGTTGGGTTAATTTTGTTATGACTATGTTCTATTATGTTTTGAAATTATTATAATTGGGTTAATTAGTGATATGGATTTAACTCATGAAAAGCGAAATCCGGGTCTATTAGGTCACTTTGAACTTCGAGTCATATTAAGGTGGTTGTGTTCAATCATATGACTCGTATCGTGCAGGGACAATTTAAGTCCAATCAGTTTTATGCTTTTATTAAGTCTGCTCTTCACAACGGTCTCTCACAGTACATAATATTTGTTTCAAATAAAATGCTCAAACATTTTATAAAAACTCTGCTTCTCCTGCAATATATTGCTGATCCTTTCATAGTCCTACAACATTTGGTGTTTACAAGTGAACACCTCTGTATCGACCAATAGATTGTGTCAAATGAATGAGCAGCAATCTGGACGGGCACCTTCAAGTTCTTATTAGTCTTTCGATGTGATAACAAGCAACCCCAGTGCTCCTATCAATAGATACTGCGACAAATTTACAAGAATAAGGTGTTACTCGAAGAATAAGGTGTATATTTAAAACTTTCAACTTTCCACTGTACGAAGAAATGCAATATTCTTTGATTCTGAATTACGGTGAAATAAAGATAAATGACTCGTTAAACTTACCAAGTTTCTTTTTACTGTGAAATAAATGTCATTGGATGCAATCTTGACAAATTGTAAACTCTCGTCAAGTAAAAAGCTAGACGAAAGATTTAAACCCCTCTAAAATGCCTAATGGAGTACGGAATTAAAAAAACTGTAGATTACCTTAATCATCGGCTTTTCAGTCATGATTATGGTGACCCAACCGACATACGGTAGGAACCTGCAAAAAAAAACAAAGAGTGACAAGGAAATTAGCCACGAAGATAAAAAAACAAAATTCTATCCTACAATATCACCAGAATAACAGGGAATTTTCTGGAATAGTAGCCTAAAGCCCTAAACCACTATGTTAGTACAGCGCTAGCCGCTAGGCCACAAGGGTAACAATCTAACAAAGAAAATGACATCCACAATACAGCAGATCGCCAAGGATATAGTTATCATAAGCATCCTCTAAACACAATTTCATTGCTTTTCATAATTGACATCAATTCATTTACAAATCTCTATAAGCAAGCATAAAGAACAGAAAGATAGAACTTACCCTACTGCTCTGCCCATAATATGCTCCCTTTTCAGCCAATCTTGACCACGGGCATACAAAAGTCTGTCATCACCATAGTTGTTGTCACCTGAAAAGCCACACGAAAGAGAGGCATTATAGACTTGTCATATACTCACACCCTTGAAGAAAGAAAATGGGACTGAACCCCAGAAACCTAAAGAAAAGTTTTGATCAGCATAGTATATTACCTTTTGTAAGAACTTCAACTGCACCAGTATCTTGACGTTCATGAACCTGGAAGAAATAAAATTAGCAGTGATTCATGACCGACAGAAACAGACTGGCTAAAGACATATACTCCGTATTAAAGTTCATCAACAGTTTTACTAAACACGAAAGAATGATAAATTTCAAACTGTAAGTGCATCAAATATTTACATCAAAGCTGGCCATAAAAATTGAGGAACCGAAGTTTCAATATTCTTTACCGTTGGAATATGATAGGATAGAGTAGAAAGATTCACTACGTTGCATGTACTTCTTATATATTTAGTAGCAGTCGCTGTGCAATTTTTGGCATTAAAAACGCACGTCACTAAACGGGTCAATGAGTGAATTTTTGCCTCCAACTAATAGGTTACTACAATCAATAGATAGCTGTTACAAAGGCAGGAAGTCCAGAACAGCCACCTTTTTGTATTATCGTATTCATTTGAAGTTAACAATTAAACTGACATAGTAATGACGGCAAAGCCAATGGTTGTAAAGTGCTAACTGTCTTACAAATATTAACCAGACACTTAATAAGAGAATAGAGAAAGTAAAATACCGTGATAGCTCGATGGACAATAGGAATTTCACGACCCTGCCAAAATGAAAAACAAGTTACTTATATAGGTCACTAGTTAACAGTATCACAAGCTAGTACAGAAATATACATGTCCATTCACAAGCTATAGTACAAAATAAGGTGTTCTTTCAGAGAACATCTGATATTACAGAATGGGGTTAGCCCATAGCAAGGGCAACTCTAAGAATGCTAGAGCATAAAGCCGATAATTGACAGAACAAAGAAACACCATACAAATAAAATATTTGCAACAAAGAAATAAACGAATAAACAGTCTAATGGAGATGTTTATTGGGTCGACAATCCACAGTTCCACACGATGTACATGTTTGATTAGATGTAACCACAATTTCATATATACATTATTTTTATGGAGACATGAATTGAAATGAAGGGGATAGAGGGAGAGAGTTGACATGTACGGAAAATTTATTGAATAAATGACTTGATGTAAATTGTAAAAGGCTCATAGAGCAATCTACGCAAACACCACAACATTATTTAGATGACTAAAAGTCTAAAACTGTTATCAAAATTGTCATATTGCTTACATACATAACAAGTAAACTTGATAACTAATATAATGATCAGTACTTCTTGTTAAGCTCATTACTTGCAAATCAAACGTGCTATTGAAGTCGTACATCAGAGAAGTAGAAGATAACTCACATTGATATTGAAGACAACTATCTCCCCAGTTCGGATAGGATCCTTGCGCATAGTTAAAAATAAGATATCTCCCTGACATGACAAATGACACCATGTCACACACCAAAAACATAAAACTGTAGAAAGTCGTACATAAGATGTATCATAAACTATTTGCAATCGAAAATCAACTGACAGAACATGTGATACTTGAATTGTCTAGGTATTCATCTTTGAGGTTATTTACAGATGTAGAAGACTACCCTATATTCCTATTTAGTATTTACCCTGCTTATAAAAATCACTAATGTCTGTTGAATAGCATATATTTCTCCGTCTACCACTGCACATTGAGATCATCAAGGGTCAAGACCTGAGAATTTTGCTATGAGAATGTGCTTAAATCAAATTATTATAAAAAAAAAGAGTAAAACTGAAGAAGCAAGCAATAAATCCTTTTCTTAAACAAGAGGAATCCTGAATTCTCCTATATACTAAGGGGGCGTTTGGTTCAACAAAGGGAAAGGGAATGAAATGAAGAAAGAGTAAAGAAGGGAAATGAATGGGTTACCCTTAGATTATATTAGTTGTTTGGTTCATATATTTCAAAAATAAAAGGAATGAACACACTTAAACCAACTTCCACCATATCCATCACCTCCACCACCACAAACCACCTTATCCTACGCCGCCACAACCACCAGGCGATTCACCATCGCCGCCCAGTAGCCACCTCACCGTCGTATTGCCGACCCTAGCGTCCCACACCGCCATACTCCCCTTAACCCAAACCCGGAACCAACCTAAAAACAACCTCCACCACCCACGAAACTCCCTCCTCACCGTAGTAAACACCAGATCTGGTGTTTAAGAGGGTGGGGGAGGGAGTTTCGTGGATAGGGGAGGGTTTAGAATGGTGTTTTATGGTGGTTAGGGGATGCTTCGATAGTGGTGGGGTTCTCGGGAAGAGATGTCACGGGCGGGACAGTGGTGGAGCTGTGGGGAAGAGAGGTTACCAGCGGGAGGGCGTAATTCAGGCGTCGGCACCGGTGGTTTTGTAGGTGGATGATGTGGTGGTCGACGGTGTTTGCAGTGTGTGTAAGTGGTAGATATAGGTAGTGAGATTCGTTGGTAGGGAATAGGAATTGATACCCTTAGGGGGGTAGGGGTTTCATTTCAGAGTGAGTATGGGTAATTCCATTTGTGAAAGTGGGCAAAGGGTATAAAAAAAAGACCAAACAAACACCAACAAAAGGAATAAGAGTGTTTCATTCTCTTTTTAGCCCCTAAAAGAATAAAATTCTCCAAAGTTTTCCCTCCAAAAGGCATCAAACTAAATAAGGAAACAAAATAGTTCTTTCTTTAAATTATTATCATTTCATCAATATATAATCTTTTAATCAAAAAATAATATTTTCTTTAAAATCTAAATTATAATATTTTAATTTAAATGAGATAAAATCACTATAATTTATAAACTGTAAATTTCTAAATATTTGTTATGTATTATTATATTAGTTGACTTGACACATTTTGTATAAAATAAAACATTAAACTGATATTATTAGCTTCGCCAAAAAAAATTCATCAACATAATTTGAGAAAAAATATTATTTGTAATCATTAGTTTTATGTTAAAGAAAAAAATCATTAAACATATTTTAAACTTTACTAAATGCTCTTGATTAGTTCATAGTTCATTTTTTTTTCTCATATCGAAATACAATGTGGTATATGACAAATGTGCGGGATCTACACTAGTACTTTACAATCACGAAGGTTTTAGTTTTGCTCGATCAAAAGCCCGGAAATCAGCCCTAACTGGCTAACTCGCAATAAACAAGGAGACAAAGAAACTATCCCCTTTCCCCAACATGATCAACTATCAACATGGATAATTATAAAAGTAAAAACCTTGATAGTCAAAATGCGGATGGATTATTATAGTAAAAGGTACGACTCACCCTCTTGAAGCCAGGTTCCATGCTTCCAGAAAGAACAACCACAACAGGAGATTCACTACCAGTGAAACACATCAAAGCCTTCCATATTATCAGAGCAGAGGTAACGATCATCCCTAAGAGAGTGCAAGAAAAGAATAATAAATACACAATTTAGTAATCATTTCATTTTATTCATCAAACTCTACATATATCCTCCTATGGTTCAACATAATGCATCACAATCAATAACGGAAACGGATCCCCTATGTTTCCTTAGAAGAATTGGAGGTCCATGTTATCATCCAATACCCAAGAGTACATTTCCTCATCCAAGGACCGAGGACGAGGAAATATACTTTCACCTCTTTTCAGAAAATGGAAAGTAACCATTCCCCTTGATAACTACCCACACTTTCCCTAACCAAACAAGAACACGACAAAACCAAATCGAATCACAGTTTTCTCGAACTCACTCCAACTACTCCACCATAGCAACGAGCACCAAGTCAACCAAACACCAATTATCCACATACTCTTCTAAATTTGGTACGCCTCTCTCGATAACACCTCTAAACAACTCTATAACTTCCAGTCTTACAATTCTTATGACCCTAAACACTTTCGCCTGACAAAACCAACAAGACAGTTAAAGACCTAACCTTCCCTTAACTAAAGAAAGATCACATCTTCCAACCTACTTCCTTAAAGCTCAAAAATCAAGAAAACTAAAAGAATTTACCAACCAAAAATACTTATTAAATTGATCCTAAACCCATCACAAAACGTTAACCAGGATCCAAACCTCAATGTAATAACAAATTTCACAATTTCCACATCAAACATATCAGCAGGACATAGCTAAATGCATAATTAAACACAACAACAACAACAACAACAACAACAACAACAACAACAACAACAACAACAACAACAACAGTGGCAGAACCAGGGGCAGTCACCCTCTAAGACCGAGCGATCAAAAAATCAACTTTTAGTTATACTTTTCATTTTTTATATGGGGCTAGTACAGACAGTTACCCCTGGAACGATAATTTGACAATTTTAGTTAAAATTTTCGATTTTTTAAGAGGTTAGCACTTAGCCGGGGGAGTAGCCTACCTGATCCGTCTTACATTCGACATTTTTAGTTAAAATTTTCGATCATTTCTTCCTAGTTTAAAAGTAACCGTTTTATTAACAGGTCGATCTCTCTAAAATTTTCTTCCCCTATAACTACAACACAAATTCTTGTGTAAGTCCGCATTGTCCAAGAAGTGCATAAAACGGTTTCTTTTAAACTAATACGGTGATCCGTTCCATAGAATACGCGTATTAGTGTAAAATCGCCACTAATTGTAACTACAAATCCTGATTCCGCCACTCAACAACAAAAACACAACATGATACATAATACAATAACATAAAATACATAAACAATTGGGGGGAAAAAAAGAAAAGGAGGAAAGATTGAGAGACAACCAAGGCTGATGGCTTGAGTGAAAAGCTGTCTGACTTGAATTGATTTGATTGAATCGATTTGTTCGGAGAACCACCCCATTTTTACGAAATTAGGATTATTCTCTCTCCGTTGACTGAATTCCGGCGAGAATTGACGCCGCTGGTGATGGTGGTTTTATGGGTGTTGATGAAGGTGATGTTTTGAACTGTGGATTGTAGGGTCGGATAACGTATTATAGGGGGGGGCTGGTTTATGGGCTGTGTTTGTTTACTAGGGTTTGTTTAATAACGTTTTAATATGACCGTTTTATAATATTGAATTATTTTAAAAACGGAGTTTATTTTTATAGTACATTTTTTATTCAATATAATACCTTTTGTGTATTATTTTCCATTTGTTACCCTTAGCAAAAATAGCCCTCAACCTAATTTTCTCTAATATAAATTGCACGCACAACTTGTCAATTCGTTCAAATTTCTTCGTTTTAGATTACATGTATTTAAGTTGCTAAATGGGCTAATGACAATCAAATACTCCCTCCTATTCTATATTTTCTTCCCTATTTCCTTATTCGGTTATTCGGGTTTTCTTCCCTATTTCCTTTTCTGGGATGATATGAGTGGTCCAAATTCAATGAAATATGGGATAATGGGTTTGTGTGGTCCAAATTCACCATCTTATTTCTTGTGGAAAAATGAAAGGGGAAGAAAATATAGAATAAGAGGGAGTAATGATTATCATGGGTTTTTTTTAGCACTTGTTCAGTTATTTGTTTATTTATGTTTGGAGTTGTTCACGTGTTTTAGAGTAGTGGTGGTCCGACGGCGTCAGTGGTGATAGTAGTGTGGATGGCGGTGGTGGATTGTCGAGTGAAGATGTGGTCGCCGTCAACGTAAGGGGTGAGTAATGCGTAAGTTTGACGGGGTTCGCTTGACGATCGTAAGTTACGTCGCACATAGATGTGAAAGAGGACTGGATAGTTCGCCGGAGGATGGGAGTGGTGGCGACGGTGTTTTGCGCTTTTGACGGAGGGTGAGGTTGCTGGTGGCAGACACAAAGAATTGAGGATGAATGCCTCAATTTACTACATCGGTGCATAATTATTATTTGATTTTTATTTTATTTTTTTGAACTTTCTGACGTAGTACATCGGTGTTGTATGCTTAATGGGTGATAGTGATGGTTCAGGGTGGTGTGATGTACGATGTTGATAGGGAGAGAAAAATGGAAGATTAGATGAGAAATTGAGTATAGAAAAAAAATGAGAGGGATATTATGGAAAATGTGTAGGGAAATGAGAAAAAAGTGTATTGTGAAAATCTACACCCTTTAAAAAATAGTGGCTTAATTTCAATAGTTATAGAATAGTACTGGTATTGGTGAATGTGGTAAATTGATCTCAAATAATTATTCTTTAGCATAATCAAACTATTTTGTATTGTTGGTGTGAATTTTGTTCCATTTATAAGTCTATAAATCCTCGGGGAAGGCAAATTTGGATTGATTATGGATTGATATGAATCTCAAATTTGACATAGATGTCCATAAATGTAACACCCCCTTCTTATCCGGCCAAGGTAATCGGGAGATGTTACCGTTTCGGTTTCCCGAGCCAGTGAAATCGGAATTACAATTAAGAAACGTTTATATAAATGGAGTATTTATTGAGTTACATACAATTAGATGAATAAATAAAAGTACAAGTCATGACTATTACAACCTCTCTAAAAAGCACTATGCTCGACTCGGTGATCACCAAAGCTCGTGGTTCGTCTCGTCTCCCGCTAGATACCAAAACTAAACCTGTATACAAATTGCTCTCCATATGATCGAAAATATCATATGGATCAACACATGTCACCGCAGAAATAGGTGACAATTTACACATAGCCACACACGGTCAGTTTTAATAATCCAATTAAACACGAAAGACAATAGGCATGAATATGAAATGCAAATATAAATGCACAAACACAAGTCTCTAATCACCAACACTCCGCAACCAACACACCAGTACCAGGGACACACCCACGGTACCCAGAACCCGGTGACGGCACCGTAGCACCGTCCACCAAACAGCCGAACCGCAGTCCGTAAAACATGTACTCAAGACACACCCGTGGTACAGAGCCCGAGCGCTAACCGGACTCCTGCCAGATGACATGCCCTAACCGCACGTGTCCCTCCATGACTCAAGTCATTAATGTGCACATCCGTCTTGGAGTGGGAAGCTCCAAGAGGTGACCCAAGCGTAAGACGGTTTTCCAACCGCCTTACGTCTCCTCAACAACAATGTACCACCGCCACAACTCCTCCAACATCTCTCACAATCACATACGAAGTATAACACAATACGCAATACAATATGTCAACATATATTTTCACATGTGCAATAATCAGCAAACATGCTTCTTTCTCATATGAAAAGGATACCAATTAAGCAAATTACTCATGTGAATCAACCATCAGAGAAATATTTCAACGCATACTCCCCAATTAACATGTTATAATGCAAGTCTAATGCTATCATGAAACCAACATTACCACCCATTATCATGCCATCATGAAATATTGACACTAATATGAGACTAACAACATTTACCCACAACAATCATGTTATAATCCAATAACAACACAATAATGACATGTGCGACCATTCATACTTATTGAAACCAAGTAGGAAAATGTAATACTAGGGTTTTCTGTGCCTATAGTTACTCCATCGAGTAGGACTTACTCTGTCGAGTAAGTCATGTCAGTGTTTGAATCAGGCTCTGCCTGATGGGTACTC
>VHZZ01011523.1:53447-63745 GCA_009801015.1 Silene noctiflora | reverse complement strand
GTTAGTCATGCCCTTTGGTCTCTCTAATGCACCAATTACTTTCATGAGGTTGATGACCGAGGTCCTTAGGCCTTATTTGGGGCAATTTGTGGTGGTATACTTTGATGATATTCTCATTTTTGGCCCCTCCAAAGAAGAGCATCTCAAGCACCTACAAGTATTATTCGAGTCTCTTAGAAAGCACAAACTTTATGGAAAGCTAGAGAAGTGTTCATTCGTGCAAAGGGAAGTACAATTCTTGGGGTTTATCATTAGTGATCAAGGAGTTCTAGTGGATCAAGAGAAGATTAATGCCATTCAATATTGGCCAAGACCGAGTACCATAACTGAAGTAAGGAGCTTTCATGGCCTTGCTTCCTTTTATCGAATATTCATCAAGGATTTTAGCACTATCATGGCTCCTATAACCGAGTGTATGAAGAAAGGAGAGTTCTCTTGGAGTGAGAAGGCTGAAACAGCCTTCAATAGGGTTAAAACCCTAATGTGTGAGTCTCCTATTCTTGTCATACCCAATTTCAGCAAGCTATTTGAAGTAGAGTGTGATGCTAGTGGAATTGGAATTGGAGCCGTGTTGCTGCAAGATTACAAGCCAGTTGCCTACTTTAGTGAGAAGCTCAATGGAGTCAAGCTCAATTATTTAACCTATGATACGGAATTCTATGCCATTGTTCGAGCCTTAAATCATTGGAGCCATTACTTGAAACCGAAGCCATTTATGTTGCATTCCGATCATGAAGCTCTCAAGTACATCAATGGCCAGCACAAGCTCAATCATAGGCATGCTAAATGGGTGGAATTCTTACAATCATTCAATTTTTCAAGCAMGTATATTGAGGGAAAAAACAATGTAGTAGCCGATGCACTTTCAAGGAGGTTCACCATGTTGAGTTTCATGGAGCAAAGGGTCCTTGGATTTGAGCACATGAAAAAGTTATACATTGAAGATCCGGATTTCAAAGAGGAATGGGAAGGGGGCTGCCGAAATAGGGAAGAAGGCTGCCGAGAAAGGGGAAGCAAATATATGGTTCAATAAGGCTTCTTGTTTCTTGGAAATCGCTTGTGCATACCTAAGGGGCCTTATCGAAACTTAATGGTTCGGGAAGTACACTCAAATGGTCTTGCCAGTCACTTTGGTATTCAAAAGACTTATGATATTCTCCAAGAGCAATTCTATTAGCCTAAGATTCTTAGGGATATCCAAGATGTCATCAAGAGGTGTGATTCTTGTCAACAATCCAAGTCTTACTTCCAAAAGGGGCCTTACACACCGCTGCCCGTTCCAAATCAGCCTTGGGAGGATGTTATCATGGACTTCATTGTTGCCTTACCAAGAACACAAAGAAGGAAGGATTCAATTATGGTTGTGGTGGATCGTTTCAGCAAAATGGCTCTCTTCATTGCTTGTAAGAAGACCGAGGATGCTTCTAGTGTTGCTAACTTATACTTGTAAGAAGTTTTCAAGCTCCATGGGGTACCCAAATCGATTGTCTCGGACCAAGACACGAAATTCATGAGTCATTTTTGGAGAACCTTATGGAAATTGCTCAAAAMAAGGCTTCTCTTTAGCACTTCCCATCACCCCCAAACCGATGGTCAAACCAAGGTTACTAACAAGACCTTGGGCAGAATCCTAAGGGCCACAGTGTGCAAATCATTAAAGGATTGGGATCTTAAGCTACCTCAAGCCGAGTTTGCATTCAATAGAGCTCCTTCTTCAAGTACCGAAAAATCTCCGTTTGAAGTTGTCTATGGCATTAACCCACTTATGCCTACTGATTTGNTATGATGCCAAGAAAAGGGTTGAACAAATGCTTCATATCCATGCCCAAGTGAAGAACCAAATCGAGAAGACGAACGAGGGCTATGTAAAACGTGCCAAGAAGCCGAGCCACACCAACAACTTTGAGCCCGGGGACCTAGTATGGGTTCACTTAAGGAAGGAAAGGTTCCCACAAAAGAGGAAAAACAAACTCATGCCTAGGTCTGATGGTCCCTTTGAAGTGATTGAGAAAATTGGTCCGAGTGCTTATAAAATCAATCTTCCGGGTGAATATGGTGTACATGGAACCTTCAATKTTRGTGAYTTGAKTCYRTTCTATGAATATTTYGAGGCTGATGACGWCGRGGATTTGAGGGMAAATCCTTTTCAAGAAGGGGAGGTTGAAACGGGAATGCCAACGGATTTGGGGCCTTCGGCCAACTTGAGGTCGAGCTCAAAATCCACTTAAGAACCGGGTCCATTTTTTGTCACGTCTCAATTCCATGATGGAATTGGAGGCTTTTTGTCTAGGGGCTTCTAATTAAATAAATATCCGAGCTAGGTGGAAATCGCGCAACGAAATCGAATAGCTTGTTTATCGGTTTTCGACATTTGACCTTGTTTGCATCCCGATGTTTCTTATTCCTTTTTCCAGCATCCGAAAGCAATCTTAGGACTGTTTTGTGGCCCTTGCACCGGTTTTCCAAGAAGCATGGGGGCTGCTTTTTGCTCTTTCCTAGGATGTTCAAATGTCACAATCAAGGAGGGCTCAAGTGTCACTTTCACCCTTACATTTTTGTAAGCACACTGGAGCTGCTGTGTGGACTGCATTGGGGCTGTTTTTTCGGTTATTTTAAGGTTTAGAAGGCTCAAAATTTCACTTCTCTATTTGGATCACATGTCCTTTTCATTATAAGACCTAGAGAAGGAAAATTGTCTTTTGTTGTTTGTTGTTGATTCCAATGGCTGGCTGTTGGGGCTGCTATCTTTTTTTCTCCTTTATTTTCTTATCTTTTGTTAGCCATTGGATTGTATTTGTGATGTATGGTCAAGATTAAAATTCTTGGGCTATATAACCAAGACTTAGCCTATGTAAAATTTAGATTTGCTTAATGAAAAACCAAGAGAAAAACCTAAGTGTTTTCTTCCAACAAAACCTCTTCTTTGCTTAGTGCTGGGAGAGCTCCATAGCCAAGTGCTTGGGGTTAGATAGTCGATTACTTGTGTGCTTTAGACTGTCCTAGGCGATTCTTATTGCTCCGTGTTCGGGGGTTGCCATATCTTAGGGATTTCACGCCTTTAAGGAGTGCCAAGTGCATTCCGAGGCTTGTAGTGAAGTTCTTCTCCTAAAACAGTCAAGTTAGAGGTTTCACTCCATTTGCAATGCATAGCTCCCCTAATCCCTAGACAAAAGAATCTACTCACTCATGATGCAAATGACAATGACTAAAAGTAATGAATTAAGCATAAACATAATAACAAAGATATAATGACTAAAAGATGAAATAAGAAAAATAATTGCAAACTAAACTAATTAGACTAAACAAAATGCGATACTAATAATAAGATGCTAATGGAAATGTAATACGAATGCTTTGATGATTAACTAATGTAAATTTCATAACAAGAACTTAAACTAGATTACTTATCAAATGAAATGTGAATAACTAAATAACAAATGTAAATAACATGATAAACTAACAAAGGAAATTATAATGAAAATAATAGAATGTAAAGATTACCGAAATGATGGTTGCAACTCGATGATAAAGAACAATGTAGGACAAAGAACTTATATTGAAATTGCAAGATTAACTTAAAGATTGTTTTGTGACTACAAATTGTAATGTAAAATAATTTCTAATGCTTAAGAGAAAACTAAGAAAAATGTTAAAGAAAAATGAGCTAAGAAATGATACAATGTGCAAAATTATGTAAAAGAGATATGTGTAAGATGATAAAAGGGTATTCCTAAGGGTCGGGGCTAGCTCTCCTTATATAGTGTTTACAAAGTGAAACGTAAAGAATCAAAGGGAATACTAGGCACCTCCTCCCCGATCGGGGACAGGCCACCCCAATCGAGGTAGCGTGAATCCGGCTTAATTGCCTTCAATGCTTGGTTTGATGGTCAAGGGATCCAATGTTGAGTCTTAATACACCTTTAATCGCCATCTAATTGCATCTTTGAGGAATCAAATGTGGAATCCTAATTTAGAAACTCCACATTATTACTTAGACCTTACTCTTTGGGCTTCATTTCTCATTTGTTTACATTTGTCATTTATTGGTGGTTGATTTGCATTTTGGCCATTGACTTCCACATTTCATCATCAATCCACTTTTTTTTGCTTGCATGATCCATCTTAGCTTTCACTTAGCCTCGTGAGCTCGATACTTGCACATTTGACGGAAAATAGCTACTAAAAGCTACGTTTCCAACAAAACATACTAAACACAAGCAAGATATCTAGAACACGGGATTAGTTCAATCAAACACTAATAAAAGTGTGAATAACATATAAAACCGAGCTAATTTAGGGAGTAAAATCATATAAATATTAGACACATTACAGCACTCGGTCGAGTGAGGCGTACTCGATCGAGTGTCCTGCACTCGTTCGAGTGTGTCTTACTCTGTCGAGTGTCCAATACTCGACCGAGTGTCCGGTTCGTTACGGGTTTTTATGCGGTTTGATATGAAATAAAACGTGAGAAGCGTCTTATGTCTTTTCATTACAAAACATTCTCAAAAGTCATTTTTTTCACAAACAAAGCAACGTAGACTGCTCCCTTCTACTTTCTATCGATCCGAAGACGTTAGTTCATCTTTTATTGGGGTTTTTAACACCTTTAGCCTTGTAATCGATTGGGTAAGTCCTTGATCTAGTTTTTATGGTTTGTTCATACGTTAGTGAAACCCTAATTTGGGTATTTGGGGGGTTTTGGGAGTTGATTGTCTGTATGCGTTGTGTTGATTCGTAATGTTATAGGAGGAGACTTCGTAGAGGAAGCCTTTTGATTCTTTGTTGTGCATACTGGGATTTGCTTATCAAGTAGGGTTTCCCTACTCAATTGGCCGTGGGATAGTATATGTAATGATTTGACGACCTTGGTTGCTGTTTTCTGATATTCATGATATGATTGCTATATGGATGTGATTGTGGAGTTTGGAGATTGTATTGTGAGCCATTGCGAGAGATGGTCTCACCCCCATTGTTCGCCTCTTGCGTTCTCTCGGTGTAAGGGGGATGTGCACATTAATGGACTGGGTTCGCTCTTGTGTGAGCTGGGATTTTGGTGTTAAGGCTGCGGTCCCCACTGGAGGCGTGAATTACCTGTTGCGATGGGTAATCTAGTAGGGCTACACACCTCGGTGTGTAGCCGATTACTGGTTACAATGGAGTTTGGAGGAAGAGGTTTTGTTACATTGGATGTTTATTATATGTTATGCTATGTATATTATTGTATGGTTGACTGGCCTCGTTTCTATTTTCAAAACTATGGTGATCCATTCGGGGATGGTGAGTAGTTAGCTTAGCAGGTAATGACGATCATTGTTGTGGATGTTGCCGCGGGATTGGGCAGGGACAGGTTGTAGTAGGATCCAAGGGCAAGGGTCAGTACAATTCTGATAGTGATCAAGTCTAGGACAATCAAGGCAACATACTGCCAAGCCATGACCATGCCATCATCATATTACCAGGCCACACCCAAGCCACACCTAGCCCATATGTCATTTGTAGCAGCAATGACCAGGAAATGGTGCAATTCAGGGCTTTCTCAGTGAGCCACCAAGCAGGGCAGAAAGGAAACCATCAGCAGCCACCATGGCCAGCTGGATATCCTCTAAATTAAGTCGACAATTAAGCCAAGGAGCCAGGCCAGTTAGTTTCCACATTTCAACAGAAGAAATCAAATTAAAGCAAGCAGCATGTGACTGTTCTGGCATAAAGTTTATTGCCATTTCTGGTTAAACATTTGAAGAATTGTTGTGAGGAACTTTTTGGCATTATTTCCACATATTCAGTTAACACCTTCGGTCAACTTTTGGAGACTGAATGCTGCAGAAAACCTTTCCCAAGTACAACCAAAAGAGAAGTTCAGAACATGTCCCTTTCACGGGTGCTCTTTTGTTCGTATTGCATCAATTTGTCCTTTACCATTTGTATCCGTTGTAAAATACTCATATTTACTTTATATTTTAATCCCGGCTCTTGGATGAGGACTCTCTAGGGTTTTGTTGTACTGGCACTCAACATAATGGCCTATATAATGACCATTCCTCAGCTTGTAACAGACGGACTGTTTTAATCAAAATCCTGAGAATTTCCTCTCATTTGCAAGTCTTATTAACTTAGTTGTGTCTTAGTTATTAAGTCAGGCTTAGTAGTGTCTTGTRCTTGCTTAGACATTGATTAAGTACCTGGTGGTGTGATTTAGACAGGTCTGTGCTTGCTTGATCTGGTTTAAGTTACATTGTTTGTTTGGTTTGAGTTTGCTCTGTGCTTGCTTGAGTAACCTTGAATTAAACTCCCTAAATTATCAAGTTCATCTCCTGTGCTTGCTTGGAAGTTAACTTGTTAATTATATCCTCTTGTTCGTGTCATTTAAACCCAAAGAACCAGACAAAATATCACATCCAGGGCACTGTTTGCAATTGTGTTGCACCAGTCTGTAGTGTCCCAAATTTAAAATACTTCCAGAGTTTTAAAATTCCCCAAACTTGGTCAGAATTAAGTTCATGTTTCAAAGATAATATGTCCCAATTTTCATGATTTTAGGAGAAGTTTTGCTATTTTTAAGACCCACCTGAATTTTATTGCATTTGGTTAATCCCTAGAAACTTGTTATTTTCAGGCTTGTTTCAATTTGTCAAGTTACCTTACACATTACACTGCACAGACTCATCGCCAGTAGTAGTCATTTAGCTTTTGCACACTTAAGATACGTTTTGATAATACAGTTTTGAGTTGGTTGTATTTACATTTTTGGAGACATGTAATCAGTATTTAATCTTTACATTTAAATTATGTTTAATTATGGTTTCTGTGATGTGCACTACCTCGGATAACCGAGATCGTAGCACCCTTATGTCTTGAGGTGGTCCTTGGTAAGGTGCCTTGAGGTATGGGGGTGTTACAATAGGGTTGTTATTAATGTGCAAAATTGGCGTAGTAAAAGTTATGAGAGGGAGATAAAAGGTTTGTATCAATTATTTTTTATGTGTGTGTTGCAATTTATATTTATTTAAAAAAAATTCTTTACTTATAAGCATGTGACACATGACAATCGAAAATGACTTCTTTATTTATGACACATGGCTTAGTGAGATGTTTAGTCTTGTATTTTTATAATATTGTATAGAGGCTATTTTGTTTGAAAAATAAAATAGTGGCACAAAGTTAACTCTATCAGTTGTATAGTCAATACTTTTACAGTCCATTTTTTTTCTACAATGTATAGTACGAAAGTACATGATTGTATTGACAATTCTAGTCTCACAAATTTAACACTATCGTTATATAAACTTGAGAATACAATGATCAATATTCACATTAGCTAAATAATTGTACTTTTTTATTATATTTTTAATTTAAATTCCCCAAATTTAAAAACCAATAAAATGTTTTAAAACTCAATTCTTTAATAAAAAATAAATAAAATCTCAACATTAAAATTTCATCATTTTCTATTATGTTTTATTGTTGTTAATTAATTTACTCTTAAAATGAAAAGACAAAGTTTAATGTTTGTTATGCTCATACATTTATGTTACATTTATGTTTAATGTTCCAAATTCTTTTTACTTTTTTTTAACAGATGGTGATGATGTGGCTTGCTAAATCTCTATTAAAAAGGAGAATGGTGAGTTTTGGTGCTTTGGATTGTCTTTTTATATTATTTAGATTATATATTAGTTTTAAAACCGTGAAATTCACGGATCTGTTTTAAAAATTTAAAATCAAAATATTTGAATCGGAGTTTGTGACCTTTTATAAATAATAAGATTCATATTATATACATAGTGTCTATCAAAGTACTATTATAAGTTTATAACAATAATTAAAAGGTTTATTTTTCGAAATTTATTCCAAATTAATGTCCGTTTTCTAAATCTGATATGCTAAAATAGATGGACTACCATTATTACTAAAAATTATTTAACTATCATTCTCTCTATTAAAATGACCATAATTCTCATTCTTCATATCAAAGGAGTAAAATAGTAATCTTACCTATATTGTAATATTCGTAAGTCGTAACTAATGACCACTCCAATAAGAAAGAGAAAATAGAAAAATATAGCGAGTAACAAAAGCTATCACTCACTGAAATAGGTAGTAGATAATTAAGATAAACAAACATTGAGGATAGAAAAAAGAAAATGGAGCTCTTCACAGCCTTTTCTAGTAGTGGGCAAATATGTACCACCCGTAAATTTTATAAATGGTTTTAAAAGTAATTTAATAAATTAATTAAGATTTATTAAATTTAAATCATAATTTTGGGTAAAATATATATTTTAAGTATAATATTTATAAATATAATATTATGGTCCGTCTTGAGTGGATAATAGACTTAAGACATATTTTAAGCCATTTCTGACTCAAGTTGAGTTGTTTTGGGCCTAGACTTGTTTAAGGACCCATATTCTACCACTTCCTCTCAAAACCCTCATACTACTTCATCTTCCTTATTTATTTTCTCAGCATACTTCCCCTCAACAAACACACCATTGTTGTGCTCATTCTCCTTAACACTAAAATCACCATAACTCCCTCAATTCTCAACCAAATAAGTCGATTTTCGCGCCATTCATCTCCTTTTCTCGTTCTTCATCTTTGTAAGTAATAAAGGCAACATTTTTTTCCCTTACTTTGATATTTTCGAAACCCTAACCTTCCATTAGAGGGTGAATGCGTCCACTAACTCTTCAATTTTGTGTTTAGGTGAGAACTTAGACGACCCGGAAGAGGATAACCACGTGGTTGACGATTCCATTGAGGATTGAAGAGCTTATAAGGTAACGGTGATAGGTTACTCGACTTTACACTTGAATTACATGTTTAATTGTGTTAAATTTGATGTTTACATGTTAAAGTTGATAAATTTACATTCTTGGATATGTTTCTTAACTCATCTATGTTTTAGCATGTTCACCTTATGGAGATATTAGTCATTAAGTTGAATTCATGTTTAAATTGGATGAATATGTAACCACTATCATGTTTGACATGTATGGCATCAAAAGTAGATGAAATTGTGGTTTAGTATTGGAGAAATTCGAGTATGTTGGATGTTGAATGCATGACATGCTGATTATACGCTTCATACGTATTTTCGTCTCATGAGAATGCTAAAATTTTAAGTTGAAAACATGTTGTGCGGATTTTGTGCTGAAAATCGCGTGCAGGTGTCCCCAGCCGGTGGATCGGCTGGGAACTTTTTGTTTCAATTTTGTAAATTCTATTGTTGGGTGTTTCCTAGCCGATGGGCCGGCTTCCGGTGCCAGAGACCGGCTGGGAGCCCCTATAACTCATTTGTTAAATTATTATGTTGGTTGTGTCCCAGCCGGTGGGTCGGCTGCCGGTCCACAGGCCGGCTGGGAGGGTTCTAAAAGTTGGATGTTAATTTGGTATTGTCAGGTATTCCCAGCCGGTGGGCCGGCTAGGAAGCTTATGTGACTTGGATTTTATTTTGGAATATCAGGTATTCCCAGCCGGTGGGCTGGCTGCCAGTCCACAGGCCGGCAGGGAAGTTTCTGTTTCGATTTTGAGTTTTTGAAAGTTGGGTGTTCTCCCAGCCGGTGGGCTGGCTGCTGGTCCACAGGCCGGCTGGGAGGACTCTGATATGAATTTTGTAATTTTGGTTTGAGCTGAGGCACGGGCGGTTGGCCGGCAGGGAGCCCCTACTTCTTTATTTCTTTTCCTAATCACTTGTATGTTTTACGAATGATGCAAGTATGATTTTTTTACGTTATAATCACATGAAATAGAGTATCATGATCATGTACGAGCTAAACTTGTTCCGCTTGTGCATTTATTATCATGTTTCGAGTATGTACACCATTTGATGCTAGTTTTCTCTTGAGTTGGTCATGTTGCTTGATTCTTGAACTTTGTATCTTACGCCCATCTTTGGTCGTTTGCTTAGTGCGGGTTTGCTCTTAGATGTCCGTGATGCGAGAATGTTATAACTCATCAACGAAATGCACAAAATGAACAGACTCCAGTACTGTTCAATCAGACGCCAAACTCAGCTAAGGTTTCAGCATTGGTTTCAGCACATTACTTGGGCGCCAAGTTTAATACTTGCTTGGACAACAAGTAAAAGTCGACTAATTAGCTGGAAAACGCTTATATACAAGATCTAGGACTGTTGTCATATCTCTCCTAATCTTATTAAGTTTCCTAAGTATTTATTTATTAGCTTATTTATTTATTTCCTAATTCTAGAATGAGAATAATAAGGCAATTGTGTTGGTCTTAGGAAAGTCGTGTTTTAGGTAAGTAGGAGTTATGAGAGGCGTGTACTAACT
>VHZZ01011519.1:28159-39195 GCA_009801015.1 Silene noctiflora | reverse complement strand
TAGTTGACTATTGGGGTTTGTTCCTCTAGGTGTGACCGAAAGGAGTCAGTTGATCACCGCCGTCATACGACAATAACATCAAACTCTAATCGGCCAACCGTTATCGATTTACGTTAATAAACTTCCAAGGATCATTAAAAATATCCTTGTTGTAATCTTTACTGAGATTTATTATGTAAACACACTATTGTGGAGGACACCTACTCCAACAGATATGGTAAGACACGGGGTAATAGTGGGACTTGGGTTGGCCATGGTGTAGGCAAAATATTCGGTATAGGGTGGGCGCATCATTGGTGAAGATCTAGGTGCGGGGATGAATGGGGCCATAGGGGGTAGTTATGGGCCGATAAGATGACGTGGAAGCTCGCCTGTCCAAAGGACGGGGTAGAGAAGGGTGGGGCGGAGAGGTATCTCGCTCCATTGTGTCATCCTCAATATCAAAGGTGAGGGCATCCGGGATAGTATAGCGGCGGGCTTTTGGGCGGGGTGGGCTCACACTTTCTAGGGGTTTGTTTGGGGGTAGGTCTTGTTCGGCGGGAAGGGTTATATGCCATTGTCCATCGACTCTCCAAAAGTAAGTACGCTCCTCCCTTCCCTTTGACAACCACGATTTTGACTTCATCTAAGCAAGGTCGAAGTACACCACTCCCCTAGACATAGGTCCATCTACTTCCCCAGGCTCATACCCCGACAAACTCTTAACCAACCAAAACATTAGGGCACCACAATCTAAGGAGCACTTGTCCGACTCAATCATCCTCACAAAGGATGTCTCATAGCGGGGGTTGAGGTAAGAGCTTAGAATCAAGACTTCCGTAGAGTTAAGCTTACTCGGGTCTTTCCTCCCGTATAGAAGGTTGGTCAAGGAACAGAGGAAATTTTTGAGCACCGGATGCTCTACATCACTCACCATCATGCTACTAACCTCTTTCTTTTCCTTTCTAGTGAAAAGGGAAAAGTATTTCCCGGCTTTCATGTTCTTTCCCACTCGGTCATGCTTAGGTGGGTCTCTCCTAGCCACTCCTAATCGTTCGGCAAAGTCAATTAGGGATAGGTTGTAGGGAGTGTTCTTGAGCCTAAAGCTCACGGTCTCGGCATCCTCATTCCAACTAAAACAACTCAAGAACTCAAGAGTGAGGTTATGGTAACTCACCTCCTCAAGGTTATACAAACCCTCCATCCCAAGCACCGTGATGATTTTTCGCACCTCTTCCTCAATACCCAAGGCCTCCAATGTCTCCACCGACACACATTTGTTAGGCGCCATTCTCTTTGTGGCCAAGACAAGGAAGTTGTCACATTGTTTATCGTCCACAAACTCAATTCCCGGGTAGTCCGGGAGGGTAATGGCGGGTGGGGCTACCGGTTGCTCCGGTGATGGTTCTCGGGCATTTCTCCCATGGCCGGTCCGAGTGCTCTTTGGTGTCATGCTATAAAAGAATCAATACAACAAGATATGAAACAGAAGATTAAAGGATTATATTGTTCGTAATGGTAAAAGATCTCTTGAGTTGATAACATCTTAGAAGAAAGAACATAGCTTGGGTTGGATAGTTCATTTACTCGAAAATAACAATGTCGTTTGATTAAAATGATGTTCTCTACTCATTCAATCCCCTCTATGAAAATCCCTTTCATTTTTCTATTAAAGAACATAGTATTTATAGTGGTTTGACAAATCTTCACTTTTGACAAAATGGTGAAACTTTAAGACATCCATCATGGTTAATTGAATTGATCAAATGGAAATTTTAGCATGAAATAAACACAAGGAGATAAGATTTTGGTAGATTAATTACCAACACCCAATTGCTCTACACTTTTAAGGTTTTTAAGTAGAGAATAAAATCAATATATATTACCACGATCATGGCTTGGGTGCTAAACATGGTCAAAATAACGCTTAATCTTGGGGCAATTAAGAAATCCGGGTAATTACAATACCGATTTCTCAAAGTAATTATGAACAAAATTCTTGTGTAAAATTTTTCAAGGCATTCGACATCATGTTGAGGATGAAATTTGATAAGTAAAGTGTGTTAAAAGCTCAAAATCAAAACTTTTGATGCAATTTTAAATAGAATTTCCGAATGTAAGTCAAGTTTCAAAATAAACTTTATTCATTAAACATGGTTTCATATCATTTTTGGTAGTGTTAAGATGTCATTATGTGTAATAATTAAGTGCATTAAAGCAAAGAATCGAAGTTGGACTCTTCAAATCATTATCATGTACAATATAATTAACCCATCTTAAGATAAATTTTCGTCTTAAACTTTAATTTATAACATTCTTCAAAATAGTTGATAACTACACTATTAAACCATATCTGAAGTGAAAAATCGAAATTTCGTCATGAACTGTGGGTATCTTGAGGCTCCAAAAATCGAATTATAAGATGAGAATGTTGTTTTTAAATTAATTCATAGCTTTACTAGTAAAAATGGTGATCCTCTAGCATATTTAACTTAAGTTTTCAGCATAAAAATCAAAATTTGCGCATGGTTTTTCTTAAAATCCGAAAATTTAAGACGGTCTTAAGACAAAATTTTCTCCCATATAAGACAAGATCTACAACTAACAACAAGGTTAATCCATTGTTGGTAAACTATATTCAACAACAAACACAAGAAACTCCACTGATACCCAACCATTCACCATTTTCGAGTTCATCCATGGTGGTCAAGGTTTCAAAACAAAATTTTCGTTTTTAGCAATATTAATGGTGTAGAAAGCTTATTACTAACATGAATTCATCATAAACATTAATTTTAATGCAAAAATTTAAGTATTCTAGTGTATATCTAGAGAAAACTAAATTGAAGAATTCGACAATGAGAGAGATGATGCTTATATTGTTAACTAAGAGTAAGTAGAGGAAGATTAGTGTGGTAATGAGAGAATTTCCAAGCTCAAGGGAGTAAGAATGGTGGATTTTGATGAGATTTTGTGAAAAATAGAGTTGGAGTTATGAAGGTATGGAGATAAGAGTGAAAATGAAAATATAAAGGAGGTATCGACCGAGTTGCTCTACCCGTGTAACTCACTCGGTCGAGTGCGAGTCCACTTGGTCGAGTGGCTGGTCTACTCGGTCGAGTGTGTTTTCCAGTACTGAACCAATATTCTGGGTTTCTCACTCGGTCGAGTCAGACGTCCACTCGGTCGAGTAGCACTCCACTTGGTCGAGTGGTCCTCCTACTCGGTCGAGTAGCACTGCAAGGTCGAGAATTTTCAATCAACACTCAAACAACGTATCCCTGCAACAAAATAAGAGGTTTGGGAGTCCACCGACTAGTGGTGACTTACCCCGGGATAGCCTATATGGCATCATACTCGTCGTCCGCGACACATTACCTTCCTACTTATAGACATTCTTATGACTATCATCCTTATGCTTACTCTATCGATAACACTAGCAATCCAAGCAAGTAAATGATATTTACATGTCAAGACTAGGGACTAGTTCCTATCATGCATATACATACCACAATTCCCTTGAAAACATGTCATATTCACAGTTCTTCCATCCAACTTCCACAAATCATCTTATTTCGAGTCATAGGCAAACACATGTTACAAGAATGCATCATTCATCACACATACATGTAACTATATAATAATTCACATTGTGTTCCCATACATATACCCAACCACGCAGTGACCAACAAAGATAATAAGCACTAGTTTTGGCATGAGGGCGCCAACTCATCCAAAACCGATCTCCTATCATACTCAAGTCTGGTTAATTTTATTAGACACTCCTAAGTTCATTTTTGATTAATTGGTTTAGGTTCCAAAATCGTCGGTCTGATACCACTTTGTAACACCCCAATTATCCAGCCAAGATAATCAGAGCATTACCATCTCGGTTGCCCGAGGTAGTGTTTCAAAACTCCAATAAAAGAACATTTTATTAATAATATAAGTTTAATGATTACAATTAACATAAACAATAAATACAACTCATCCACTACGACCTCTATCCCACGTCTACTACTCGACTCCAATATTGTAGCGCGCCCTCAAATCCTGTATGCATCATATAACCTGAAACTAACCTGCTCCACACATGATCGGAAATATCATATGGATCGACACAGGCCACCCCGGAAATAGGTGACAATTAATAGAAACCACAAACGGTCAGTTTCGATAAGATAAACATATATGATAAAGTAAATGAAACACGGTTATGAAATATAACAACTCCATGCATGAGACACAATCATCGACTACACCACACCGGTACCGGTACACAACCAGCCGTACCCACCACACGGTGACGGCACCGCTGCACCGCCCACCAAAACAGCCGGACCGCAACCCGTGAAAAGGTACTCCGGACACATTGATGGTACTGGGCTCGAGAGAGACTCGGGACCCCTGCTAGACGACGTGACTCAACCTCACGTGTCCCTCCATAACTTGAGCCATTAATGTGCACATCCCTCTTAGAGTGGGAAGCTCCAAGAGGAGACCCAAGCGGAAGACAGTCTCCCAGCCATCTTCCGTCTCCAATACAGTCACCACGCCATCTCCGTCAACCTCCAATAAGAACATGAGTCATAAAAATGCAATTATAAGACAATTCTGTCGACAAACCTTTTATTTGACGTACTACCAACATACTACCAACATACCATGATATAATCGTGTATTCAAGAGCCAAATACTCAAAACAATACATCCAATGACATATGAGATATAATTCCGATTCATACATGACTCCGCATCAACCACAATTACCATGTGAATGCAAGACCACTCATTTCATGAAATCAAATGATAAATGCACACAAAACATAATTATAATATCAAAACTAAGTAGGATTAACATACCTTTTAGCATTCTTCAACAAGCTACACATATCCAACTCGATTCAGTCTCATAAAACCATCTCATCCTACAATAACCATATAATAACTATCATAATACATCCTATATTAACATACTAACCAAAACACCTTATTAAAACTCACTAATTACCCAATAATCTAATTAAAATAACTAATAATTGAAATATACAAAAACCCCCAAAAGTTAGGATTAAGGGAGATGTTTAGATCTACTTACAAAGGTGGAAGGTTGGTGAGTGAGGTGTGTTAATCTTCAATCCAAGTTTAGAATCCATAGGAACATACTTGAGGGTATTTTAGAGAGAAGGGAGAGTTTAGAGAGAAAAGGAGAGGATAAGGAATGAATTAGGGTTAAGGGGACGAAATGTCATTTATCGCATTCTAACAGTGTCACTCGGTCGATTGAGCGGTCCACTCGGCCGAGTGCCACCTACTCGATCGACTGAACTACTTACTCAGCCGAGCCAACCCACTCGATCGAGTAGACACCCTACTCGGCCGGGTCCACCATACTCGGTCCACTATTAGCTCACTCGGTCCATTTCTAATCTTCACTAGGTCTAATCTAGGCTCCACTTGGTCTAATATAAGGTCAAGTCTTACTCTCGCATATCTGTCACGCTCCCAAGGCTTCTCGTACGGATCCCAAAATATCCGGGTATTACATACAGTTAATTGGTGATTATGATATAGAGATAGTTTACCATGATGGGAAAGCTAATGTGGTGGCAGATGCATTAAGTAGAAAATCTATCCATGCTTTATGTACTGCCATGGCAAGGGTGAAGTTGCATGAAGAGGTGGAAAAGTGGGTATTTGTATGATAAGGAAGGGTGATGCAACTAGAGATTTAACCATGGAACCGGAATTGTATGCTGAAATCAGGGAAGAGCATGAAGAAGATCCGAAAATGGCCAGATGGCGCGTGGCCATGGGGGATGGAGTCGAGTCACGATTTTCCTTGGCTGATGATGGGAGGTGGTGTATGCCAGATAATGAGGAGTTGAAACGAATGATTTTAACTGAAGCTCATTCCACTCCATATTTTGTTCGTCCTAGAGAAGATAAACTATATAAGGATTTAAAGAAGACTTTTTGGTGGCTGGAGATGTAGAAGGAGGCGGCTGAGACTACGCCAATTCAGCGATTTAATAACGAACACATAACAACAATTATAACATATAATAACGGAACATAGACCATCGTTGTTCAAAAAATTGGCGGAAACCTCGAGGTCGCAATTTTGAGAAATGGTTTACAAATAAGCCGTTATTAAAAGAGTTTTAAAACGGTTCTAAAGACAACCGTTATCTAAGATTATCAACGGTTGAACGAGAAACCGTTATATAATAGTTTTGTAAACGGTTGTTTGACACCCGTTTGTTGGAGAAAGGTGTCCCCGACAATAATGCGATCACAAATTGTCGATCATAATTGATCACATATGTAAATCTCACTTTAAAGAATACATGAGGGAAAGTTATACTTCTTAGTCAACTGGTCCACACATATCGGTAATGATTGGCTGACTAGAGTTTGACATTACTGTCGTACGACGGTGGTGACCAGTTGATCCCCAAGGTCATACCTAAAGGGTAATGCTCTTAATTGATTATTTGATTAATCGTATGTCGATGCGAGTTAATTAAATTTCTTAAAATTGGCGGATAATTTTGCGAGTAAAATTACGTGTCTCATTGTAATTCGATTAAATAAGACACAGTCTAAGTAATCGAATGGTTTTATTACTTAGATAAGGTTATTGTTTATGAAACGATAATGAATGGAATGAATATTTTATTATAAATACAAGACGTTGTGATTTATAAATTGATAAAATTATTTTGGTACAAGTAATTATGAATTACTAAGTTAATTTTGTATGTGACATATTTTATTAATATGTTGATTTTAAATGTGATTTAAAATACACAAAATTGTGACATGTCATGTAACATGTCACACATGACAAAAGTGACAATTGACAAAGATAAAATGGACTCCATTTTATCTTAAGTGCACCGAAATTTTTGATGTTAGTGGGAGAATTATGGATGTTTTATTATTTTAATTAGAGACATCATAATTGCCTAATGGTAGGCATGCAACCCTAGTTCTTTCTTGTGAAGAGGAACAAGGGCATGCATTGGTCACCTTAGAGGTGCCAACCCATACCACACGGCACACTTCCCTTTTGTGGATTTTTCCACTCAAAAATTCATTCATTCAATCTTCATATTATTTTCTAGTGTGAGAAAAACATATGCTCTAGCTTTTTGAAAGTTTTAAAAGAAAATCCTCACATAGTACTCCCCTCCTTAACCGAAATTAGCAAGGGTTAAACAGATATATTGTGAGTCAATTTTAAGTAGGTTTTATATTATTTCTAGATCAAAATAAATAAAACCTTTTAGAGTATTATCTTGGGTATTAAATCTTGGGAGGGATTCTACACTTGAGTCCTTGTTCATCCATCATAGGAAAGCTCAAGAACCAACAAGAAGGAGATCTTGTTGGTGCCCTAAAATTACATATACTCTCATTGTAAGGGATATGTTCTTCTCTTTATTTCTTGTTTGCATGCATAAGATTTAGTTTTTTTTTTTTATGACAAAATTAAAACTTTAATATATATTCTGGATATATATTTCATTTTGTGTTTAATGAATCCCAACACCGTTATCATATTTTGTTAACGGTTTTTACGTAACCGTTATTTAATATAGAAAAAGAAAGGTTTTTCACTAACCGTTGTTATATAATTGAAGAATGGTTTTGAATGAACCGTTGTCATATTTTCAAATCTGTAGAGCCATTCAACCAATGCATGCCAAAAGGTACAACTTTATTCAGAAATTTAATGTTTTTGTTGAACCAATGCATGCCAAAAGACCGTTATACTCTTCAAATTGGACTATAAATATGTCTTCCTAATGTTTTTGTTGAATATCAAAATCTATCAAACATTTACTCTTTCATTTTCTCCCTAAAATATATATAATAATATGGCTGATGGTTTACCGGAACCACAATCACGTTTCCGTTACGTCTTTTCTTTTACTTACATTGTTCATAATCTCCCTGTTCGTTATGAAAATGGAAAGGGTGTAAAAAAGGATTTTGGGTGGATGAGGTTAATGCTTCATAACTGCAGTTTCACTGTGGTTACAAAAGTCCACCCTGTGTCGACAAACTAGCAAGGTTTTCAAGGATTCGCTTTTATTGAGTTTGACGAAGACAACTACCATGAAATTTTTCGTCAGGAAAAAAAATTAGGTGCTATATTTACGGGGGAAGTGAACTTCTATTCAGATGCTAGACAAAAGGGCCCTTTTCTATGGGTTATGACTCATGTTGATCATCTTCTGCTGAGTCATTATAGGAGGCAGCACATTGTTGTCACCGTGCCTCTGTCATGAGAGACATAGTCTATGGTGGCCACAGAAAACAAAGGGCCAGTATATGACTTGTTCTTTATCGAATTTCATCATGATGAAAGTTGTATTAATTATTTGTTTTTTTTTCCTAATGAATTGAAGCTTAATCATTTATGATATTTAATTGTTAAGTTTTCGTTCGCGTATTTAAAAATAAAACAACGGAAGCAAGATATAATTTAAATAAAACCATACGTATAGGTACAAGCGAATTAATAGTCAGGAAACAGAGTGCGGAATCCATCGATAATATCACTAAAAACATCTCTTTCACCTTGAACCTAATCCACCGAGTCATTTCTCCATTCCGACGGGACCGTCTCAAACTCATTACTACGACCGTGTAGGTACAAATACGATACTCGTCCACAATCATCTTTATTAGCAACCCATAAATATAAGCCTAACAGTTCATTGTTGTTATTAAACCAGAACCTTGAAGCATCATTGTTATAAAAAGCTCGCTCTAGTTTGCGATCTTGACGGAAGCATTCCCACTCCTCACCCCCGCCAAACTCGAAGAGTGTGATACCCTTGAACGATCCATCATTTGAAAGAGCCGGATAGATAACTTGAACCAAATCCAATCCGGCAAACCGAATAACCCCTATTAACTAGTTAAGGTTATACGAGAGTATTCTCTTCCCATCCCCGTCCTCTGTGTATGGGAGATTGTGAATATTGCACATCTAAGGTCTGATATACAAAAACTTGATTGGGGTACGACACCTTTAATAAGTTCGCACATTTCTTCATGAGTTTCGAATAATAATCCTTCATCAGTTAAATAAGACGACATAATGAATATATGGCTTGAATATATAATTTGATATATTAAAAGAAGAGTTTAGAGTTTTGTGAATATTAGAAGTTTAATTAGGGTTCTAATTTATATAGGAGTTTAGAGTTCTATTGGAAACGGTATAATTACATAAAATAGGAATAGTTTCAATGTATATACAGGAAATTTACAGTTTATTGGAAATGTTTTGGATAATAAAATATGAATAGTTCCAATGTATAGGAATTTTACATAATTTAATATTTATAATGACAACGGTTCAGGTAAAACCGTTGTCGAAATTCTAAATATGACAACGGTTTTGGTTGAATCGTTGTAGATATTTGGTGATCAAATTTATTATTCTGACTGACCATTACTATCCATTCACATGCATGCATATACATATTTTCCTATAAATATGTACCAATTCATAGATTAACCACAAGCACCAATACTAATTCATAGTTTAATTAATTATCACCTACAATTTAATTAAAAATTTATACTACGATCATCATGTCATCATCTTCTAGACCCGCCGAATCACAATCAAACACCCACTATGTCCATCCTATTACGTGTATTATACACCACCTTCCAATCAAAATTGATGACGATGGTATGGGTTATTCGAAAAATTTAATGTGGATGAGTGATATGTTTCGTCAAGGAGGTTATACAAACGTTAAAAAGGTCCACCTATCTTGGACCAAAGATCGTGGTTTTCCTGGGTCCGCAATGTTCGAGTTTGAAGGTTTTGGATAGAAGCTCGAGTCTTTTCATCAAGCGAGAAAACTCGAGGCAAGGTACGAGGATCATTATGCTGGAAAACACAATTATTATACGGATAATGGGTTAGAAGCCCAATATTTATAGATTGCGACCGATCGTGAAATTGATCTATTTAGAACATATCTGGATGATATTAACATCGTGCCTCGTTCATGGGAGGCGGAACAAGAGCCTCCAAATAATCCCGATATTAAACTTCCGACATTTAACTCAATCGCGGGGGAATTACACGATAATTGTAATTATGATTAATTAATTATTATTAACTAACATATAGACCCCGTCCCGTGCAGTGTTGAATTATTGAAATCGTATTTTCTTGTAATATTGTTATGTATTTTTATTTCTCTAATTAATGAATATTAGTTTTTAAATATTTTTTTTCAGTCATCTAATTAATTAGTTAAATCGAAAATTAAATACGACATATTTAATAGGGATATTGGCATGGTAAAAATTAAATACGAATATAAATAGTTTCAATGTTTAGGAAGTTGATGTTTCATAAACCAAATAACTCTTATAAATAAATGTTAAAACATCCGTTAATTACCATCATCCCCATCACTCAAACTTCAAAAAACACGATGGCATTTATCCCAGCTTTAATCAACAATGAAGACTGGATTAAACAAACGATTGCAAATGAGGTGGACGTTCTAGTCGGGCTTCCCGCTGATCAACACCCACTAATCAAAGCATCCATTTAACATCAATTGGAATTATTGGAGTAAGAGCTTGATGCAGTCCGGATTGTCAACCAAGCGTCATCATCCTCATCACCGTCTTCATACACTCATCGGCCTGATAATCGCAACTTGACTGTCGCGAGAGATATGTTGAGTTCTACTCTTCCTACATGTTCTTACATACATTGAATCTATTATTACAAAATACGAGTCTAATGACCTGGAAGTTGCCGGTATACCTGATAAGTAGCATGTTAGTCTCATTTTACCCCGCATTTATACCTTATTTCGACTCGATTTTGCGTGCTTAATTGATTAAAAAGCTCACTTAATTACTAATTTATAATAATTAGTCGTATTAGTTATATTTAGTAATTACTCGAATTATTATTATTATTATTATTATTATTATTATTATTATTATTATTATTATTATTATTATTATTATTATTATTATTATTATTATTATTATTA
>VHZZ01011515.1:39117-50429 GCA_009801015.1 Silene noctiflora | reverse complement strand
AACCAAAGGAACTTGAATAAGAACTTGATAATATAACTAAAGATTGAATGTTTTAACATAAACTAAAAATGTAATTGAAATGTAACTAAAGATTACAAGAAAAGGACTAAAGAGAGAATTTGTGAAGTGAAGAATGAAAACTAGAATATTGTGATATGAGATGTGATGTGTAGAAATGTGATAATTGTATGTTCTAAGGCCGGGGGTGACCCTCCTTATATAGTAGTTTGAGGCTCAAAACGTAAACAATCCATAAAGAATCTGAGGCCCTTAATTACGTGCAACCCCGATCGGGGTCACCCATCCCCGATCGGGGACGTAGGTTTCTGGGTTGAATGGCCTTAAATGGCCAAAGTTAATGTTCGAGTATCCAAAGTTTTCATTAGATGCACCCGTAATTGTCCGGAAATGCCTTGTGAGTGTGTAAATTCTTGGAAGCCTAAGCTTGATATTTTCCACATATTCATTTGGACTTCTTTTGGGCTTCATTTAATCATTTGTTTACACTTTGGCTTGATTATTTACTTGAGCCATTTCTCAACATTTTGATCATCTTCTTAAGCCTTTGAACTTGCATGGTCATGCATGACCCAATCCATGATCTACTTAACTTGTGTTCTCGATAACTGCTTCTATCATTGGGAATTTAGCTAATAAAAGCTATATTTCCTACAAAACACGTCAAAAGCAAGACAAACATGTAGAACACGATATTAGCTCAAAAACACTCAACAAAGTACTAAAATGACAAATACAATGGAGCTAATCTAAGGAGTAAAAATGCATAAATAAAGTACTTATCAGTTCCAGAAGCTGGTTTTTTTCAAGCCATATATGATTTACTTGTCATACTCGATGAGCGGCGTTTAAATGCACTATAAGTTGTTCAACTTTATCAGAAAAGGATAGAACGAGCATTTCACTTGAAGGTGAAACCTAGAGGGATCAAAGAAGGAGATCTGATTTTAAAGTCGGTTCGTGCTTTGTTGCTTGTAGACCCGAAGGGAAAGTTCAAACCAAACTGGGCAAGCCCTTATTTGATAAAGAAGATATTAACAGGAGGAGCTGTTCGGTTGACATACTTGGTCGACAATAATTTATCCAACCCAACGAATTTGGATCAGCTGAAGAAATACTATCCTTAAGCCTCATTTTCGAATGTCATGAAATAATGTCCGAATTGCGATGTATTTAGAACAAGTTTTAAGTTGCTGGCTTTTGTTAACACTGCATTAATATAAGAGCTATGGTCTCGGTTTGATTCTGTTGAAAAGAAGATACGTTGCCAACTCTTTAAAAGAGTAAAATCGAATTTTTAACCAACAATGATGTATCCCGAATGTAGTAAATTGAGAATTTTTCTAAAAAATAATATTTGTTTCTTTATTCCATAAAATTCGGGCAGAGCCCATTACACAAACTTGAAAGGAAAGAAAACAAACAATAATAGTAATAATAGATAATAAATTCGATGACTAATATCTAAGCCTAAGTCAAACCCTGGTCACACGGCCCATCACGACGAGACGATGTCTCACCCATCATCATTATGGCCCTTTTCTTCGGAGGAACTGCACTTTCTTCGCGCGGGCCCAACCTGTCTTGCACACTTTATCTAGGACCGAGCCTCTCAGTCGATGTCGGCCATTCTTCGGCCCTTATACCTAACCGCTTCCAAACATTACGCACCTTAGAGTCAGTCTTAGAGTTTCCTTTAGTTTTGGACTAGGATTTGGTCACTGTCGGGACAGGCTCACTGAAGAATTCTTGGTTCTTGAGTCTTTCGTTGTAATATTTTCAATCGTCTGTATCATCCCAGCGCAATTTCCTCCTAAATTCGAAAAAAGGTTCAGTGACCTATTTCAGATATGACTGAGAAACCCATGTTGGCTATAAAGGTGGAAGAATGTGCCAAACAATCCTACGATGCCAGGCATAGAGCCGTGTCAGGCACACGGAGCGCCTGATGTTGTAATGCGGTCCTTGAACGACAGCGATTGCAGGAATGACTTGTTAACGACCAAATTGTCGGAGTATTCGGTCTGGATAAATTTATACGGGACGACCCAAGCCCAATAGAGTGATAAATATAGTCCTATCGATATCAGGGAGGCCTGTAAGAGAGTTTAGGGAAAGCCAAGGAAAGGGCCCAGCGGACATGTGACCCTACCCCAGTGATTAACATTTCTCGCTAATAACTTGTCGACTAACTGGCTATGCATCGCGTTTGTCTGGAGGTGAAACTTTTAGGATTATACTTCTCTATTAGTTTGGGTTGATCATCTAGCCCAAGTCGCTCGAAGAGCCACGTCTGTTGAAGAGAAAATAAAAAAACCGAAAAAAAAGAAAAAAAAACGTGAAAAAAAAAACGAAAAAAGAAGAAAAAAAAGAAAAAAAAACAAAAGAAATAAAAAGAAAAAAGAAAAATACGGTTGAAGAACGTATCTTTAGAAGACGGGTCGATTCTGAGTATGCAACGGTCTGGTTAGCCTTCCGAGTATTTAGGTCTTTGATAGTTTTAGCTAAGATAATTCAAGTCGGGTTCTAATGACCCTCCATTTTCTCGACAATTGGAAAAAAACGAGCTTGACCTCAATAAGAAGGGAGTTCTATACTCCCCTCAAAGCAGTAAATGTGTAGTAGGATAAGCCTGAATTGCCGACGACGATAAACTGTAGGAATCGCAGAGTCGTATGCCACTCGAAATTTGTGTACGAGTGCACGAAGATCATTTTGTTCTCCGTCGACGATGGAGCATTCCTCATTTCGTGATAAACCGAGATTGTCACGATATTTCCTGGCCCAGTCCGAAGTGAAGTAAGGAATAACAGGTTCTTGTGTATTTTTACAGCTACCTAAGATAGTAAATTCTTCAGGTAAAGGGCATATTCCCCTTTCTAGAAAGGCGAAGACGTGATGGATAGGATTCCACATCCTTAGGAATTCATCTAAAAAGGCAATTTGAGGCATAACTTGTTTTTGCGAGAGTATTTAATGAATCCCTGCATCTAGTAGATTTTGTGTTTCTCGCCTGTTGAATTCTTTGGCCCAACCCTTCATGGTTCCAAATAAAGAGTTTAAATTTATAGAAAAGAAATTGGAAGAGAATATTTGAGGAAACAAGAAAATTGTATTTATAATTGTGATTTGTGATCAAGGTTAAGCCTCTTTATATAGAAAAGTAAGGGAGCCATAATAAGGAAAGTTCTTGCAAATTAGGAAACTGATAGCAATTAGGAAAGGCAAGGAGTGCCACCCTAGGGAAGTCATGTTCCCTCGGTTTGTGTGTCGTGTCTCGGCCTATTCCGGGTCGAGCTCGTGCCATTTGTTGCTCTATTTTGCGGGTTTGGTCAATTTTCGCGCGCATGACGGAGTTGCCAATTTACAGTTTTACTCCCATCGAGTCGATATTTGAATTACAACCCGTACCCATTTACGAATTTTCTTTTCTTTTTGTTTGAAGGTAGCGGGCTACGCCCACATTAATTATGGGTCTAATGTTTCGCGTCGCATTTCAATATGCATATCGTGTCTACCTATCTACTCATCGGAAAATCGAGATTTCAAAAACTATTTTCCAAATTTCTTGACCGATGATCATTTCCCAAGTCGATGACTTCAGTTCCAAGTTTTCAAAACGATGTTTTATTATTCGGGTCGATGGCCCATTCTCATTTTCAAAACGATGTTTTATTATTCGAGTTGATGGCCCATTCCCATTTTCAAAAATGACGTTTTACTATTCGAGTCGAAGATGTTATTATTAGACCCCTAATTAGATACTCTAATTAAATATTAAATTACACTAATTTAATTTATGTGGTCTAAAACAACATGCATGCAAACTAAATACACCAATAAAATATGTATAAGGTAAGAGTTTTCCTCACATTGCTTTGGTATGACAATAAGAACAACTCCTTTGTTGTTCTTATGGAACTCTACATGCTTGGATGAACCTCCTCATTTAAGCTCCAACTTAGAAGATGTCCTTTGGATGCACCCAAGATTAGCTCAAAATTCCTAAAAATTATTAACTAGATAATTTATAGAATAAACTTGTATATTATTATATAATATTATTACTCTAATAATATTAGATAATATATTATTATTGTGTGAATTTATTTGATGAGGTATGATCAACAATTTGATCAAAATAGATGAAGAAGATGAAGGTTTTTTTTTTCTTTTTCTTTATTTGGACCATCCAAGAGGAGCTCTGTAAAACAATTTTTTGGTCTAAAAATTCTTCTAATATGTGTGTGTGTATGAGTGGGTATTTATAGTGTCCCAAATGTAAATAATTCAACAACATTTGTTAGTGGATAATGACCTCATCTTATGGAGTGTCACATACTCCACTGTTAAGTGACACATGTGGATTATTTGGGTCCATTTCGACTTCCGAAATTTGTCCCACAAATGCTTATAAGTCTTATATTTAATTATCTTATATAATTAAATATTAATTTAATTATTTAACACTTAAATAACATAAATTAACAAATAAAGTACACCTATCTTTTAAGTAATATTAGACCATTTTATCAATATAAAATGTGTCCCAAAAAACTTTATTAGCTAATTTTACAATTTCTTGTAAGTTTCAATAGATAATTACCCCTGCCTCACAACAGCATTCATACCGAAATAATTTAGTTAATTAACTATTTACAACCAAATTTTGTCTAATATTTATTAATTAATTATCATATAATAAATAATAAATGTTGGAGTAGTGTCTTTCTCAATAGTGCGTCTACATAATAAATCTCATTAAAAGAAAATCAGGGATATTATATTTGTCAGTTGATCAACGTAAGTCGGTAACGCTCGGCTGACTAGAGTTTGATGTTACTATCGCAAGACAGCGGTGATTAACTGATCCCTTTTCGTTCACACCTATAGGATGATGCCCAAATGAAATGACTAATTATTTGTATAAGATATAATATAATTAGTAACTTGTATAATTTGACTTTTATTATATCAAGTGAATTTATTGTTTGATGTCAATTACGAACTCGGGCCAAAGCAATTTATTATTCAACAATATGATAATTGATTAATCAATTGACAGAATTTAGTAATTAATAGTTAATTAACAAAATTATTACGTAATCTGTGTATATTGTGAGGCGGAGGTAATTAGTTAATAATATTTACATGAAGTTGTAAAATTAACTAATTATTAATTATAAGACACATTTTATATTGATAAAATTGTAAAAAGTCACTTAATAGTTAAGTGTACATTATTTGTTAATTTATACTATTTTAGTGTTAAATAATTAAATTAATATTTAATTATATATTATAATTAAATATAAGTCTTATAAGCATTTGTGTGACAAATGGCGGAAATTGAAATAGATCCAAATACAACAAGTGCGTCACCTAAATATGGAGTATATGAACACTTCATGTGGCTAAGCTAAGAGCACTAACTCTTGTTGTTCAATTGTTTACATTTCAACCTCTATAAATACCCCACATTTAAACATGTTAAGGGTTGAAAAATTTAAGAAAAAAACTCCTTAAAAAGCCACGAGATGGTCGGCCAACATAAGTACAAAAGACACCTTTTTTCTGCATCTTCTTCCTTCTTTTATGATCATTTGGTGATCAAGATCAACATCAAACAAATTAAAAATTATATTATACATCATCTAATATTACTAAAGTATTAATATTACATAATATAAGTACTTTTCTAATATTACCTAGTTAGTAATATTAGGGATTTTTGGGCTAATCTTGGGTGTCACGAAGAGGAGGTTTTCTACCATGGAAACTTGAAGATTGGAGGATCATCCATTAGACTTTTAGCTCAAGAACAGCACAAGGAAGGAGTCCTTGCGTTGTGCATCTAACTAGATCCTAAAACTAAATTGAGAAGTAATTTAGTAACTAATCAACGTAAGGATTATCACTTTTTATCATTCTAAGGATTCTCTCTTTTTATCAATGTAAGGATTATCTCTTTTTATCATTTTTAATCAATTATTTGCATGCATGTAACTAGATCCTAAAAATAAATTGAGAAGTAATTTAGTAACTAATTAGAGGTGTCTAATTAGGGGTCTAGTACTTTCAAGTGGTATCAGAGCTTTGTTATTGCATGCATGTCGATTTTTGACATTTTTATCGAGTTATAAGATGACTTTATAAAATCGGAATTTTTGTTTAAAAATTAGTATGGCACAAAAATTTTAGTTGCATGTATACATCCTGACCTAAAAATGGTGTTGGTCAAATTTGGTTGTTTATGGAACTTTATTGCTAATTAATTGATTATTTCGTCTTAAAACCGTCTTAATATGCATTATATTGGTTAATAACTAAAAATTGTTTCATGATAATTCTGGCCATGAAAATTTTGTATATTCACACATACATGATTTACTTAGATTAAGTGAAAAGTAGAAAATTAATTTGATTAATTTTGCATGTTTATTCATTTTTAATAGTTAAAAGTCAATAAAGGTGATTATATTTGTTAAAAATAATTAAAATGAATTTTATTGCATGATAAATTAATATATGGTTAATTTCATCTATTATACATTATATTTAAATTTCTAAAATTAATTTGATTATTTTTTGCATGTTTATTGGTTTTTATGTGATAAAACCGATAAAATGTAACCATATTTTTCGCAAATTTTAATTCGAATTTTTTGGTAAAATTTTTAGGTTCTGGGAAATGTTCCAGAATATTGAAAAATTTTATTTTTTAATTTTATTAATTTTATATTTAATTTAGAATTAAATCGTAAAAGTTGTGATAACCGTGTTTTAAATTGTGTATTTGATACAAAATAAAACTTTTGGAATTTTTTTTGAAATTTTGAGTTCCTGTAAATTTTAAATAATATTGAAAGTTTTATTTTCAAATTTTTCATAATTTTATTATTTATTTGGATTTATTTCATAAATGTTCTAATTAAATAAGTTTTAATTAGCAATAATTCTTAAAAGGTTATGAAATCATCAAAAAATTAGCGAAGACTAATTTTTGAGTTCCAAAACATTTTGGGAATTTAATTTATGCATAAATTTTTTTTATGCTCTAAATTGTGATTTTTAATGGTTAAAAATCTCTTAATTAACCAAAATTTTGAGCTTTATATCAAACCAATGGTTTATAGAGCGATTTGGCATTTTAGAGCATGTTTAAATTTGATTTTAATTCTGCATATTTAAATGAAAGTCATTTAAATTTATGTAATTTATTCATGTAATTTGTCTAGTATGGCCTAATTAGTTAAATTGGTATTACCCGTAATGTAAGGGAAAACCGATTTGGTTTGTAATTAATTGCGATTTCGTATCGCCGTTTTGTAATATTAATAGATTTATTTTTATTTTATTTTTTACAAATGTATAATAGGAACTGCTATGTAATTCATTTTATATTTGTAATTATTTATTACGAAGACCGGTGATATCCTAAAGACGATGCCTTTCGGAAAGGAGTTCCGATGAAGACCGGAGTTTCCAAGAGATCATATTATATTGGAAGGCGTTCCAATGATGTTCAAGGGAGCAAGGAGTTGGTTTTCGAAGTTGTAATAGTTAATTAGATTAACTAGATTAGGAGGTCATACTAGAAATTATCTTTTTCATGTTTTATATATGCATTCTTGCCAAATCGCCATTACATGCATTTTTATTTGTTTTCGACTATTGTCAATTAAAATTATCGAGAATTCGCCGATTTAGTTCAATTAAAAGGAATTGATAATAAATTGACAAGATCTCTCACATTTGTTAAATATTAAGACTAACTCTTCCAATTAGTAACACCTATGAATCCCTTCTTCACCAGGGGGCAGGTTCGGCTTCCCCATGTGTTTCCTTTTTTTAAGTTGGGTAAGTATGGTAATAAATGTTATTACACGTATAATTTGGTTGGACTCGACGGAATTGCAAGGTTGGTATGTCTGGCTTCACCGGGCCTAGTCTTGTATTTCGGGGCTAGAAAACAGATTTACTTGAACTTTGTCGACCGAGAGTTCTAGGAGTAGAATCAGTAAAGGAGTTAACTCACCGAATTTATTTAGATCTCGTATGTCTGGCGTCACTAGTCCGAGATTTATTGAGAGACGGATCTCGGGATCAATTATATAATTTAGGTGGGAAATCATTATATAAATGTTAATTTCTTTAAACTCGGTTGAAATTATTTATCGAGTAATTTATACGATGAATGTTAATATTTCCTTTATTCTGTTTTGTAGTATATCATCGTGTAATGACAACTATCAACGATCAATCCGCTTCTCAAAATTCACAACCGCGTATATCATAGGGAAGCGTTTCCTTGGAAAATGACATTTATCATAATCGGGAGACAAATCTCCATAAATACATTAGAACAAAAGAAACAATGCGAAATTAAGTTGAAACTCCTCCTGCCAAATCTTATACTTGTGCAACAAACGTTGTTAGATCCTCTTATGAAGAGAATAATGCACAAATAAGTTGGAGTTTTAAGAAAGAAATCTTAACATTAAGTGTTAAGGATAAGACGAGATTCAAAAGAAATTACCCTGAACTTTTGGATGATAAAGTAGCTGAACGTATGACGCTAGCATGCTCTTTTGCTTCCGATTTTTATATGATAGACATAAACTACACTAGTACCACAACATGGGTATTTGATAATGGTTGTGGTTCACATATTTGTAATCACTTGGAAGAATTAGTTAACGTACAACGACTAGCTAAAGGTGACATTGACCTACGTATTGGAAATGGAGGTAGAGTAGCTGCGGTATCTGTAGGAACATATGTACATGAGCAAATGAGTTATTAGGTCTTATACATACCGATATATGCGGACCAATGACCATCACTACCAGAGGGGATTATGACTACTTCATCACTTTTACTGATGATTTAAGTAGATATGGCTATGTCTACTTAATCAGACATAAAAGTGAAGCTCTTGAAAGGAAGGCGTTGACTCACCGAATTTATTTAGATCTTGTATGTCTGGTGTAACTGGGCCGAGATTTATTTAGAGACGGATCTCGGGTTCATTTCTATAATTTAGGTGAAAGATCATTATATAAATGTTAGTTTCTTTAAACTAGGTTGAAATTGTTTCTCGAGTAAATTATACGATGAATGTTAATATTTCCTTTATTCCGTTTTTGTAGTATATCATCGCGCAATGACAATCATCAACGATCAATCCGATTCTCAAAATTCACAGCCACGTATGTCCTTGGGAAGCGTTTCCTTGGAAAATAACATTTATAATAATCGGGAGACAAATCTCCATAAATACATTAGAACAGACGGAATAATTCGAAATTTAGTTGAAACTCATTCTACCAAATCTTATACTTGTTCAACAAACGTTGTTAGATCCTCTTATAAAGAGAATAATGCACAAATAAGTGGGAGTTTTTGCATGGGTTTTTGCATGAACATTTAGTGGATTGATGAAGGAAATGCAAATGAAGTCAATGCAAAGTCAAGCCCAAATGTTTGAAGTCCAAAATGAATGAAGATGCATAGGATTCCAATGATCACAAAAGCTAGGGAAAAATACAATTAACAGGGTCTTAAAAAGAGCATTAAACCGCAAACATTGGATTCCAAGGCATTTAAGTGAGGAATTAAGGAAATCGGAGTAGAAACACACGTCCCCGATCGGGGTTGTGTGTCCCCGATCGGGGACACAGCTCCCAAGCCTCAACCGTTTCAAGCTCATTTTCCTATAAATACTAGGCCTCGTCTATCACCTCTCACAACCCTTCACACACATTTCTCAAATAATTCTCTCTAGATTCTAGTAGTTAGGTTAGCTTAGTTTAGATTAGTTTAGTTTAGTATTTTATTAATGTTACAAACAATTTCATTTACAATTTCATTTCATTTCAAGTTATTGTTCTTCATTTCCAAGTTATTCATTTCCATTGTTCTTCAATTCCAATTTCTTTGTGTTCTTCATTCCGGTAATTATATTTAGCTTTCATTTTATTCATGTTGTTTAATTTATAGTTCTTACATTATGTTTATATTTTCATTTCCATTTAGCATTTTCATTTGTTATCATTTTCATATGAGTAGCAAGATTTCATAAGTCTAGCGATTAGGGGAGTCAAGCATAATTGATAAATAAAACAAGTTGTTATATTGGTTAATCACTTATCATTTCTACACATGCTTGATTTGTAATGTCAATCTTAGTTTATTGATCATATTCTAGGATTAAACTTGTTGTACAATATATAAGTCGAGAGGCACGGATTCGTATTAGAACTAGCATGTTGTAGTGGATCGACTTAACTCATAGTGAAAGCTTGTTAGGACCCGATACTAAAAGTGAAAGCTGGGTGTCGTTAGGCCTAGATGATTATTTGTGTTTGCTAATTTAGTAACTAATTCATATGTCAATTTGCATATATAAACCGACTCCCTAGACGACATTTTTTTTATTGTTTACATTTATATTTTACATTGCATAAATCAACAAACCCCCATATCTTGTGACAAACCAAGGTAAAATTCATTCCATCACAACTAATTATCAACCACCGTACTCTCCGTGGATTCGACCCCTAAATACTACATTTATTTGTTGTTGCTAGGGTAATTTATTTTTCATAGGGTTGCGACACCTGGTCAAAACCTCACGATCAGATCGTGGAGGTGCATATATCTAAGTAATGACTTCGATAATCACCTGAAAGACTGTGGAATAGTTTCATAGTTGACTCCTCCAGGCACTCCACAATTGAATGGTGTGGCTAAAARAAGGAATCGAACTTTATTATATATGGTTCGATCCATGATGAGTCAAACTAAACTACCTGAATCATTTTGGGGTTTCGCTCTTTTGTCTGCTATTTTCTCACCAAATCGAAGCCCGAATAAAGCAGCCGAGAAAACTTCATATGAGATATGGAAATGGGAGGTCCCTAACTTGTTGTTTCTTCGTGTATTAGGTTGCAAATCTTATGTCAAAAGAAAGTCTGGCGATAAATTAGCTCCTTGATCCGACAATTGTTTCTCTGTGGGTTATCCAAAGGAATCTCGTGGTTATTATTTCTATCACCGTCAAGAAGGCAAAGTGTTTGTGTCTCATGATGCTGTCTTTCTAGAAAAGGATTTTATTTCTAGAAGACAGATTGGGAGAAAATTTGACCTTTATGAAGTTCTAGAGCCACAAACTAAGGTGATGACATAGGAAGATGTTCCTTCTGCATCTAACTCAGTTGTAATTCCTTCGGAACCTAGGAGATCAGGTAGAATTAGTCGTCAGCCTGATAGATATCTAGGAGTTATCGAAC
>VHZZ01011509.1:41995-58183 GCA_009801015.1 Silene noctiflora | reverse complement strand
CTTCACAAATTTGGAATTTGTGGTTTGTTCTACCCTAGGTTTTGTTAGGTATGTTTTGTTGTCACTCTTATTGCACCGTGTACAATAAGATGTGGGTGATGTTTGGGGTGGGTTTGTTGTGTTCGACTCTTGCTTGACTCGTTGTTTGAGACGGGATTTGAATTTTGAGTTGGTTTTTGGTCTGGTGTCGGTTTTGACTCTAATTAGTGTCATTGAGACCCCGTCGTCGTGCATAAAACACTCTAGAAATTTTTTAAATTTTTAAAATGTTTTTCAATTTTGAAATCGTTGTGAGATTTCTGACGCATTGTTTTAAAAACTGTCGATTAAACACAGCGATTTCTRAAGCATGTTGTAGTCCGATAATCATCGGGTGTTTGTTGGGGATTTCACAGATGTCGGKTATCTATARATCCCCCACTTTGACCGAGGCTTGGATAGGGTGAAGGTCAAAGTATAACCCCAAGTCAATCAAATATTACAACATGAAGACCAAAGCGATGACGTTGAGGYGACTAAAAAGGATTTGAGCCAAGAACCTGCCATCGGGATGGGCGTTGTCGAGGCGACTCGGGGATTCGAGTCAAGGACCTGCTGTCGGGAATAGTTTAGAGGCTGTCGACTGCCGGTGTGGGTTGTTTAAAGTCCGTTAGACTACGTATGAAGGCTCGTCAGCCATGAAAATGAGTCATACCTGAGGCATCTTCGAGATATGTCTTTGATTTATTTTACTCCTTCGTAGAGACTCGCTTGCCAGGCTGATATTGCTTGTGCATAGAGACTCGCCTGCCAGGTTGATGTTGCTTGTGCATAGGGACTCGCCATCCAGGTTGATCTTACTTGTGCATAGAGGCTCGCCAGCCAGGTTGATGTTGCTTATGCGTAGAGACTCGCCAGCCATTGATATTGCTTTTGTGTGGAGACTCGCCAGCTGATGATGTYATTTGTGCGTAGAGACTTGCTAGCCATTGATAGTCGAGTGATCGACTGCGGGAAATWGCCTGAATCATCTGGCCTATTTCAAGAGGTTGTTTGTCAAACTGACCCACTCGGGGWGCGACGTTGGTGCCGCTGGGGGAGGAATGTGCTGGATTTCGCTTTACTTGGCTCTCTGTCGTTGCTTCTTATGCAGGTAGATTTGCAAATTTGTTNGTCATTTGCAAATTTCGTGAGAATAGCGAATTTAAATTTCGTTATTTTGCATTTGTGAAGAAAATAACAGTTTTTAATTCCGTCATTTAAAATTTTTGTGAGAATAGCGAGCTCGAATTTCGTTATTTTGCATTTTGTGAAGAAAATAACGGTTTTTTAATTCTGTCATTTGCAATGTTTGTGAGAGTAGTGAGTTCGAATTTCGGCATTTGCATTTGTGTAGAAAATAACGGTTTTTAATTTCGTCTTTTGCACTTTTTATGAGAATAGCGAGTTGGAATTTCGCTATTTTGCATTTGGAAGAAAATAACGGTTTTTAATTCCGACATTTGCAATTTTTTTGAGAATAACGAGCTAGAATTTCGCTATTTACATTTTCTGATTGAGTGTTCTTGTTTTGATATTTGGGATGTGTTTTGGGCCAAAGCCCAAAACTTGCCAGAAAAGACAGGAGCACTCCAAAGAGGCGCGCGCCCATTGGCGATAGTCTGTTGCTCTTCATTCGCCATTTGTTCAACATAAAAATCATCAAAAGCTCTCAAAAATCGCCATTGTTGGTCTTGCTAGTTGCTTGGATTCGTGCCATTACCATCATGTCATCTCAAGGTATGTAAATCCTCTTGATTCCACATGGTTTTGTTTTCATTTTTGTTGTTTGAGTTAGGACGAAACTCTAAATCGTTTCAAATTTATTTGGGCATTTTTATTTCACCCATTTTTGCTCAAAATTGATGCTTATTAGGTCGCATTTTGGTCTCCGTTCTCATCCCCTATGTGCGAAAAACGCGAATGAGGCGTGAAACCATCACATTTTGCAATATTGTGCTTATTTGCTTGAACCATGGGCCCCACTGAGTTGCATTGTAGTCTGGGAAGGTTGTTATTGCTATGTGAATCCCTTGTCGTATGCGAGGGTTAAAAATTTTGCGTTTTGCCTTTGTTAGCCGGTCTTATGTTGACAAAATAGACGTCTGTTTGGGCTCGAACTGAGCCGTCTAGCTTTGGCATGTTCCCTAGGGGTACTCTAGGTTAGCTTGGGATGTAGTCGGGCTACATTACTTTGTTATGGCCACTTTTTGAATTTTTGGCCTTTTTCTTGCCCAATTCGGCATAATATTGCCTTGTTTGGGCTTTATTGGTTGCCCAACTAGGACGGGTGCATATTTTCGTTTTCGTAGGCTTCGTATTAGCCCAGAGGGTTTGATTGCTTTGTTGTCGTCTTCACTCATCTTTTGCTTGAAAAGAAGGGTGAGTCGGAATTTTTGTTGATTGTTTGTGTGAATTTTTGTTAGATGGGATTTGGCGGGGGTGCCCTTGTCGGTTTTGCTGTTGTTTTGAAGGTTCTTTTGTTTTGGATTTTTGTCCATTTTGTGCCGTCGTAATGCCGAAATTTCAACTGACGTTGTTTTGTTTTGATTTCAAGGGAGTGTTCGAGAGTGGCTGAGTCGGGGACTCAGGAGGAGGAGGATCAAGGAAATTCGGTTGACTTGAAGACGATTCGTTATAGAGTGTAGGTCACTGAGCTTCGGTCAGTGATCTACGTCTGGGGACCGAGGGACGTCTGATGATTGGGGATCAACATCGCGATAGTGCATTGTTCCACGGCCTTTGATCATCACTTTGCCTGATGATTGGGGATCAACTGTAACACCCCGTATTTTATAATTATATTTTATTCGGAATTTTCTTTATTTTGTTACTTATTTTCCGGGTAATAATATATATTAATTATATTTTTTGCATTAATTATTCCGTTGTCTGTTTCATTATTTCCCGTTTTGATCTACTTTTTGAGTAGGTTAAAATGTCCGTGCACGTTTTGGCTATTCTAAAATAATAAATAATTTTATTGTACAAATTCTCCTTGCGTTTTAATATGGTCTAATCCATCTTGTAATCAGATAATTCTATTTATGAGTAAATGGACCCAAAACCCACTAATTAACTCTCTTATAAATATAAAACCCTAAGCTAGTTAATAGGCTGCTCACTTTTAGTTCTCGCTTCAAACTTGCGGCATGCCTCCTCTCTTTCGTCTGTTTTCTCCTCTTTTCTCTCTTTGACTCCATTATTGTGCATCTTTCCTTCTTCCAAATTTAAAAGAAAAATATATTTTCATAATCTTGGCTCTTACCTTTTCAAAATATACATCTCAAAATATTTTTATGAGAATTATTTGTATGGGCCTTTAGACCTACTTTAAAGGTCACTTATTTTAACGGATAAAGAAGAAGAAGATGAGTCTTGTATGGTGTTTCCTGGGTTTGGATTCGTGCATTTTTAAAGTTGAGTTTGAGGATGTTGACATGTGTTGTAGATAAGATTTTCTGGTTTGTGTTTTTCATGAAGGTTTTCATTAATTTGCATCATTAATTGCTAAAAAGGTAACTAAGTGTTTCTCTTTTAATTGTGTTTATACCAATTGATGTAATCAATATGATTTAATAATTACTTTGTATGATTAAGTACATGTTTGATGATTTATTATCTTCAATAATATGTTTCATATGTTTGTACATGTTTTAATGTCCAAATGATGATGCATGTTTGTTTAGGTGTTGTTACGGGTGTCATGTGCGCAACTAGGGTTCACGAGTGAAACCCTAGAGGCGGCATGACCTGCGACCAAGAGTGATGCCCAAGGTTATAGCTGAAGTTGGTATAACTTTGAAAATATGAACTAACGCTACCCAGTTTGGGATTTATTTTTGTTTATGTTCGGGGATGGGCAGAGTTGTCAATTATACGCTCTGGGTCACGAGTGTCGTTCGGTGTACAATTATCGCGTCGAGGGGTCTGGCCAGGTCTTAGGCACATATGCAGTGGTGATAGGCTATACAGAGTACCGTGGAGGCAGTGGTGATACGCTCCACACCGATGGAGGCGGTGGTGATACGCTCCATCAATTAGAGGTAGGGGTGATATGTTCTGACAAGTTAAAGGCACTGGTGATATGCTCTAATGGGAGTTCGCTCTATTCGCTATGCTTTGATGATAGCTTTGTGCCTTACGTTGCTATGGATCGTGTGCTACTTGGTTTGTAAGTGTCCCTGGTCTACTGGTCGCATAAAGTCTCGGTTGAATATTTGTGTCCGACTAAGATTGATAAAAGACATGGTAAGTTTTGGTTGCATGTCGTGTTTTATATTGTCTCACATGTTTAGTGGTTTTACATTTCACTTGTTATTGATTGTTTGTTATATTCAATTGTTGTAAATATGACTGGGTGAGCATCTAGTTACTCCCGACTGATTGTCGACCCCCATTCTCAAGTTGTTCAAATTGTTGTTGACTGGTTGATGCTTCCTTGGGGAATGTGCGATGCGAGCTTTATAAGTTGTTAGGAGTTTGTTTTTGTTTGATAACCCTTTGAATAATGTATTAGTTTTTATTTTCTTTCAGTATCGATCCGGATTGATCTAGTCTTTCTACCACCTAGACCTTATATTTAGTGTTATACTCTGATTTCTCATTTACAATACGCTATTTTCTTTATTGTATAATCCGGGTTATTACATCAACATTAGGGCGATGCACTGTGTCGTGGCCTTTGATCATTACGTCGTCCAAAGTCTGCTAGGACATTTTTCCTTTTTCGTTCTTGCTCGGTAGGTGGTTGATAGACCCCAGTTTATTGCTTAGGCCAGCGTCTGTATGGTAAGTGTTTCTATCGGACCCTGTTTGTATGGTCAGTTGTTTATATGATACATGCGTGTATCAGACTCTGTTTGTATGCTCAATTGTTTGTATGATACATCTGTGTATCAGACCCTGTTTGTATGGTGGGTATATTTTGTGTGAGGCAAGTTTTGTATTTATGGGCTTTCGGTTGGTGTTTTTTTTTTTGTCGTGTTTGTTGTTGGCTCTTTTTTGTGTTGTGTTTCGGGAGAATGCGGTCGACCTATGACTTCCCGCTTGTTTCAGCATGGATACCTGCAAATGTTAGTGTGGAAAACAGGCAACAGGTAGCATATACATATTCATACATGCGCACAAACACGTAAAAATAGGCAAAGTGTTGTTGAAATAACCACGATGACTCGAAGTTAAAATTTTGAAATTGCTCGTTTGAAATTGGATTTTTGAAAATTCTGCGAAAAAACGTCATGCTTGGTTTTTTCAAAAAGGAATTGCTTAAAAATCTCTTTTAAGAAAATTAATTCGTGTCGAATTAAAATTAACTCGGAAATAATGCATCGAATTTCCCGAAAAAAGAAGTTGAAACTCAAATCGTCTTTTGAATTTAAAACGAATTGAAATCAATAAAATATTTTGTGAATGCGTTGATTTTTGAACTTTGCGAAATTGAGACTCGAATTTGTGAGAGCGGTTTGTGAAATCGAAATATCGTACAATTAATTTTACGAAAAAATTTCGACATGGAATGGAACGATCCATCGCGGATCGGGGCGACTAGTCATTCCTCCCTTTAAAAAAAAGAAAAGAAAACTTGTATGTTTAAAGGTGAGTTGCGAAAACCGTGATAGATTTCGTGAAACGTGAATCCAAGGGAATGTGAGTCTATGAAAACACAAAGATTCCTGGGCAAGCAATAAGAGGCGCGAGCATTATGGCGAGGAAAAAGTGGCGTCAGAAAGAAACACAACTAGACAAGGACAAGTCAAGGTGCGAATCCTTAGAAGCAGCCCAAAGGGGCGCGAGCCACTATGCGATGCAAGGGGCCTCTCCCTTTTTTTAAAAAAAGGCGCTGGTTGCTTTTGTATAAATAGGGAGTTTGTGCTTCATTTTTTCGTCAACCGAAACACAAATCATCACTACGAAATATTCTCTTCTTCCAAAAAATAATTCATGGATACTTTCGAAGGTAGGTTGCGACATTGGTGTCGGGATTTATCGCCTCCCGAAAAGTATCAACTCGGTGTAATGGAAGTTAGTCAATTGTTGGTGCTTCATCAAGTTAAGGTTCAATCTTCGTTCCTTGATGCATGCTCTCTGTTTGGGATACGAAACATAAGGTTTTTGTCTTCCTGAAAGGCGAAATTTACCCGCTTGCCGAAGAAGTGGGTGCTATTGGAGGTTGGCCGGATTGTGTTCTGGTGCTTTCTCCGACTCGGTTGTGCTACAAGGAGAAGTTCCGTTCCATGCTAGGCTTGTCGACGAGCGAAATGAATTTCCTTCTTGCTCCTCATGGTGTTGATATGTTGTCTTTCATCAACATCTTTTCAAACCGTTTGGGTGCTAATGTCTTGGGGGTGGCTAGGAGAAGGGCTCTTGTCTATTGCCTAGAATATGCTTATCTTCTTGTTGATGCTTTGAAGAAGGTGGCGCCGAAATGGTATTGTAGCTTGACCTTCATTCATATTGTTGAACAAATGGAGCATGGATGGGATCCGTCTTGGTTAGTGCTCGACGAGATCGTTCAAGCCTTGGATAAGAAGGAGCCTTGTGGAGTTTCACCCTCGTTTGGATCTCCTATAATCCTCCAAGTGTGGTTTATGGAGAGGCTAAGGTATGTGGAGCCTCCGATTGATGCTTCCTCTTACTCCTTTCGTCACCTTACCATGAGGAAGAATTTGTAAGCGGATAGCTTTGCATGTACTGAGGCCTATTGGATCTCGAGGTTGGTGGAGGAGGGTGGCCCTCACGTCCGTTGTGTGGTGTTGTGGTGGCGCTTGAGATCCTTTACGGGGTTGCCCGCTCCAGCCGCTTTTTCTTAATCTTTGATGATCGCTGGTTTGAAGGTTGCTTCCTTCATTTATCCAGAAAGGGTCATGAGGCAAATGGGCCATCAACAAAGGGTTCCCGCTCAAGACACTCTTGTTTAAGAGAGCGTGTTCCGAAACTTCGAGCTAGTGGAGGCTTTCGAGAGGTGGTGGGGCACTCGGACAATTTGGGAGGTACCAAATCCCGCTCCAACTACATGGGTTACTCCCGCCTATGTCAAATGGTCAAGAGCTTCCACCTTGGAATAAAGGTCAAAGTTCCGCAAAGATAAAGTCAACGACTTGAAGTATAGGGAGGCGGCCAAGGCGAACCGTGCCTATTTTGATGAGTTTGATAATAATGTGAGTCCGCGTGTGATAAGGCCGCAGAAGAAGAGGATCTTGGTTCCCAAAGAGGTGTCGGGCCGTGTGTAGGATCGACTTGGGCCGGGTGTCGAGCCGTGTAAGAGCCCGGGTGTTGTGGACGTTACGGATCCGTTGAGGATCCGTTCCGAGGAAGAAATTCATGCTGGGCGGGCTAGCAAGAAGAACAAGGGGAATATGTACCCCGAAGTCAAAGGTAAGGGTAGGATGGAAGAGTGAAGACCTCCTTTACCTTTTTATTATTATTATGTTGTACTCGTATTTGTGTGTGTATTTTTATTATGTTGTATTAGTTATATATTGTGTCCTTGTTTGTGTTAGTTTTATTATGTAGAATATCCTAGTTGATGCTCTATCTTAACAAGTGGTGAACTTGTTCAGCTTTATCGTTTCCAATTTTGTAATCCCTCATATTATTAATTAAATAAGAGGATTATTTGTGCTAAAAATGTTGTGAACATTTGTTGCTTTTCCATCCATTCCGTAAAGGTAATTCGGTTTGAATTATCCTAAACATTGCACATGTGAAAGAGGTTTATTGTGGGAATAGGGAAAGGCTTTTTTGGTTATTTTTTTTTGTGAGAAAAGGGATGTGTTTGTCTTTTTGCTTTGAAGTTTGTATGAGTTGTTGTTTTTGTGTGTGGAGATGGTTGTGGTGGTATCCCTCTTGCGTAAGAAACGATTGCCTAATTATTCGTCTAGAAAGACGAACCATCCTCGTAGTTTGGGTGTTTTTGCATTTTTGTATATTTTGTTTTTGTTTTGGTTAGGGTGGTGTGGTTGTATCCCACTTGTGTAAGAAAGGACTGCATACGTATTCGTCTAGAAATACGAAATCAAACCATGCTCGTAGTTCAGGGGAGTTTTGTTTTTGGATGGTGCTTTTTACAGATCAAAAGCTGCTGAAGACATGGCAAGGTGCCGTAACTTAGACTCGATAAACATACAATTTCAAATCAGAACTTTTGAGGAATTGACTTGAGAAAGGGTTGCGGTCACTAGTCGTAAAGGCTATGGAAAGGTTATTGGTGATGTGTTTCAAGGGTAGTATTTCTTGAGTTGGTGTAGGTTGGTTGGGTTTGTGAAGTTTTCTCCGTCTATGTCACTCAATCTCACGTACTACGCCCCCTAAAGGGATTTTCTTGACTTGGTATGGTCCTGCCCAATTGGGTTTTAATTTCCTCCTTGGATCGATTGGCAACGGTGCTCGAACCAACTTGAGGACCAAGTCGCCTTCTTTGATGTTTTTGGTTTGAATTTCTAATTTAATGCCCGTTGTATATGTCGTTGGTATAGGTGGACGTTGTGTAAGGCCTTGAGTCTCCATTCATCTAGGAGTATGAGTTAATCGTATCTTTGACATGTTCATTCCGCCTCCGTAACTCGGCTTTCTAGTAGGATGCGTAGAGATGGGATTTCCAAATCTACTAGTTGTACTGCCTTCATACCGTATGCTAGGTAGAAGGGTGTTACCCTAGTTGGCATTTGAACGGAGGTTCGGTATCCCCAGAGTGCGAATGGGAGTTTGCTCGACCAATCATAGTAATTGTCCTTCATTTTATTGATGATGGTGACGAGTGTTTTGTTTGCTGCCTTTACCACTCCGTTTGTTTGGGGACGATAGAGAGATGAACGATGTCGTTTGATTATGTATTTGTCTAACAATACTTGTGCCTCGTCCCGAAAATGGGAGCCTTGGTCACTGATGATTTCATGGGGTACCACATATCTGCAAATGATGTTGCCTTGGATGAAATTGGCCACTTGTTTAGTGGTCAATACTGCATAGGATTGTTCTTCTACCCACTTGGTGAAGTAGTCGATGGCGACGAGGATAAAGCAATGCCCTTTGGTGCTTATCGGATTAACTTTGTTGATGATGTCAATGCCACAGGTCGAGAAAGGCCAGGGTGATGTCATGGTGTATAGAAGGGGCGGTGGTATGTGTTGTATGTTGGCGAAGATTTGGAAATTGTGGCAATGTTTGACGTAGATTCTGCAATCAGCTTCCACGGTGGTCTAGTAGTAGCCTAGTCGCATGATCTTCCGGGCTTGCGTCATTGTGCTCATGTGAGGGCCACACTCACCGTCGCGGAACTCTTCCATGACTTTCTTTGCTTTGGCATGGTTGATGCAAAGGAGAAGGATCCCTTGGGGCGTTCTTTTGCAAAGTTGATTTTGGTTTATCATGAATTGTGATGCCAGTAAATGGATGGCTCTTTGTTCTCTTGGATCAATGTTGTGAGGGAATTTGTTTTTGGTTTTGTAGTTGAGGATGGCTTGATACCAAGGTTCGGTATAATTTTTCTCGTTGTTGTTGATGTCACAGATGTGAGCTTGCTTGTTTCTTCTTTCGACGCATAAGGGAATGGATGTCATGTTGTCCGGTATGTTGATGAGTGGGGCTAGTTTTTCTAGGGCATCGGGAATTGGTTTTCTTCTCTAGGCAAGTGGAGGTAGTCAATTTGGTCGAAGAATTCAGCTTCTTGATTGATTTTTGCTTGGTATGGTGCTACGCGGTCGCTTCGAATTTTCCATGATCTGGACACTTGATTGATGATGAGTGAGGAATCGCCGTGGACCCTCGACCTATTGATGCTGAGTCTAGCTTGACTGGGATTGGAACATACACCCCTTCTTGTGATATTAAATGGATTCCTACCTTAAAGCCTCTCAGGTTTGATGCACCGTCGAAATATAGGTCCTATGCGTCGGTGTCGGCACAAAGCATGTCTTCAACAGGGAGTGACCAGGTGTCGGTTGTTGGATCCTCGTTGACGGGATTTTCTGCTAGGAAATCGGCGACGAACCTGCCTTTGATGACTTTGAGGGGTACGAATTTGAGGTCAAACTCGGATAACATGAGTGTCCATCTAGAGAGCCTTCTATTTAGTACGGGCTTTTCGAGGATGTATTTGATGGGGTCCATCTTGGAGTAGATATGAACTGTGTAGCTGAGCATCTAGTGTCGCAGCTTCTTTATAAACCATACTAAGGCAAGACATGTTTTCTCCAGTATGTTGTATTTGGCCTGGTATTCGATGAACTTTTTGCTGATATAGTAGATGGCTTGTTTTTTTGCCTTTGACCGTCTGTGCTAGCATTGCTCCCATAGCTGTGTCTGTGACGATCAAGTATAGGGACATGTGCGTTTCTTGCTGCGGTGGCATGAGGACAGGAGGTTTGGATATGATTTCCCTTATCCTGTCAAAGGCCGTTTGGCAATCATTGTCCCAATCGGTGTGATCGGTGGCGCGGAGCTTCTTGAAGATAGGCTCGTAAACCATGGTGAGCTTGGCTAAGAAGCGGCTGATGTATTGTACTTGACCCAGGAATCCACGAATCTCCTTCTCATTCTTAGGCTGAGGCATCTGTTGGAGAGCTTTGATTTTGGTTGGATCCATTTCGATGCCCCATTTTGCTGACGACGTGCCCCAAGAGCTTTCCGGGGGTGACTCCAAATGCACACTTATGAGGATTTAGCCTCATGTTGTATTTCTGAAGACGAGCGAAGATTTTTGCAGGGCGACAATGTGGCCATCTCGTTCCTTTGATTTGACAATCATGTCATCTACGTATAATTCCACTTCCTTATACATCATGTCGTGTAGGAGGGTGGTGGTGGTCCTTTGATAGGTTGCTCCGGCGTTGATTAGACCGAAGGGCATGATAGTGTTGAAGGTCCTAGACCCCTAATTAGACTCCTTTAGTTATTTACAAAATTACATATTAATTTACTAAAAGATGATCTAGTTACATGCAAGCTAATATGATGGCTTAAAATTAAGTAAAAGATGATAATTTCCTTACATTGTTCTTAAAGGCTATAAGACAACAAAATGTTGTCTTATGGAATATCTACCAAGCTTGGGTGATCCTCCAACAAGTACCCAAAAAGAGTACCTCCTCTTGGTAGCACCCAAGACTTACCCTAAAATCACTAGAAATATTAACTAGATACCACTAGTATTGAACCCTTTATAATATGTAAGTATTACTACTATTTAATAATACTTAGTGTGTATTATATTATGTGAATTTATTTTATTGATTTTGATCAACAATTGATCAATTTTTGATCAAGAAAAGATGAACAAATGATGTTCTTTTTCTCCACCCAAAACTAGCCAAGAGCCAGATATGAGGATTTTTTTGGTCTTCGTAAAATTAGTCTTAAGATGGTGTAATGAGCTTGATATTTATTGGCATATCAAATGTAAATAAATAAGAAATAGTACACAAACATGTGCACATGGTTTGGCAACTTTTGTCAAAAAGTTGTTGACCTTTCAACAAATATTTTCGGTCCATTTGATTATTTTCGGGTCTTATTTCGACTTTCGACATTTGTCCCACATATTCTTATAAGTCCTATATTTAATTATTCTATATAATTTAAATAAAAAATTTGATCATTTAAGACTTAAATGATACAAACTTGTGACTACTGTACACTAAACTTTTATGTGACATTTTACCATTTTATCAATATAAAATGTATCTTCTAAAACCCATTTAGCTAATTTTACAACTCTTTGTAAATATTATTTACTAATTACCCCCGCCTCAAAATATACACACATACCGTATTAATTTAGTAAATTAACTATTAATTACTAAATTCCGTCTAACATTTATTAGTCGATTATCATATATTAGAATAATAAATTCCATTTTCCCGAGCTCCAAACTCGTCATTAAATATAAAATTTACTTGACTAATTAAAGTCAAATAATAAAAGGGACTAATTAAACTGTATCTTATACAAATAATTAGTTTTCCATTGGGGGTCGAGCCTATAGGTGTGACCTCGAGGGATCAGCTGATTACTGCCATCACACGACAATAATGTCAAACTCTAGTCAGCCGACCGTTACCGATTTACGTTACTCAGCTGAAAAGTATAAATAAAATATATCCTAGTTGTATTTCTTATATAAAATTTATTAAGTAAACGCACTATTGTGGAGGACACCTACTCCAACAATCTCCCACTTGTCCGACACAAGTGTGCGCTACCGATTCTCTTGTCCGTTTTATCCCCCACTCAATGCAAGGTGTCTTTTAGGTCGTACTTGCACTTGATCATATCTTGAGTGATTTCCTCGATCGGGAGAGTTACTGTCTGACTGAAAAATTTACAATAGATCTATTCCGAGTGTGGCCACACATTTCCAGTCACTACTCCTCGAGTGGCCCTGAGATTTATAAACCCAGACGTGGGTAGACAACTCCTATTGAGCTATTTTATTTGTTTAATCACAGATCACCATGACCTAGAAAATGCCCATCCGCCTCCTTTTACGGTGCGTCTTAGGACAAAAAAAACCCAATCGAAAATTGTAATAACGTAGACAAATAGTCGCTAGTCAAAAGAATCGACTAAAAAAGAAATACTATGGAAGTCCTTGGCACGACCATGCTAAAGAAACAAAGGACTCTATGAATGGTCATTGTCCGACAAAGTGTCTTCACAGTCTGCCTATGTAATCGACCAGACGTCTCTATGAGCCTATGATGGTGGAACACACCATCGATCGACTTACTATTTAGTCACTCCGAAACGTCGCCTCATTAAGTAACCAGTGACTAAAATACAATGTTAATCCAGTTCACTTTAATAGGGTTCAACGTTGTAACTACAACCTATTCGGATAAAAACAAAGTATTTAAATTCAGATAAAACTGAATAATAGAGTTTATAGACAAAAACTCAAACGACAAATGCGATTATCATATATGAAATAATTAATACAATATATTAATTATTACATATATCATAATCTACAACAGTTCTGACATTCGTCTCAATCCCATAGAAACTACATGACTATCATGCTTAGCTTGAGATAATGGCTTGGTTAAAGGATCAACAACTTTTTCATCTGTCCCAACTTTACAAACCGTTATTTGCTTCCTTTTAATGAAATCTCTAATTACATGAAATTTTCTAAGTACATTGTCTAGATTTATTACTAGACTTGGGCTCTTTCGCTTGAAAAATTGCGCCACTGATATCACAATAGATAGTTATAAGATCTTCGGCTGTCGGAACTACCCTTAGTCCTTCCAAAAACTGCTGAATACAAATAGCTTCTTTTGCAGATTCAGATGCTGCAATGTACTCAGCTTCCATTGTAGAATCCGCAATGACCGACTCTTTAAAACTTCTCCAGCAAACCGCTCCTCCATTTATTATAAATATAAAACCAGCCTAGGATTTCAAATCATCCCTATCTGTTTGGAAACTAGCATCCATGTAACCTTTCACACGTAACTAAGAATCCCCTCCAAACACCAAGAATGAATCCTTAGTCCTTCGCAAGTACTTAAGAATATTCTTGACTGCAATCTAGTGACTTTCTCCTGGATTTTTCTGGTAGCGACTCGTCATACTCAAAGAATACGAGACATCGGGACGGTTTCACATCAAAGCGTACATGATCGATCCAACAACGGAAGCACAAGGAATCGAATTCATGCGTTCAATATCCTTAATAGGCTCAGTAGGAAACTGTGACTTACTTAAATTTATCCACTACCTATCGGCAGAAATCTTCACTTTGAGTTTTTCATATTGAACCGGTCAAGAATCTTATCAATATAAGCCTCTTGACTTAAAGCTAATATCCTAAGATGATTTCCCAACCATTCCTTTATAGAAGTAAACATTGGTACATCTTTCCTATTGAGTAGTATGTCATCCACATACAAGACTAGGAAAACAACCTTACTCCCACTAAACTTCATGTATAAACATGGCTCCTCGACACTTCGAGTAAAGCTGTTTTGTTTAATAACATGATCAAAGCGATGATTTCAACTCCTTGATGCTTTATTAAGACCATAAATGGATCTATTAAGTTTACATACTTTGATAGGATTTTTAGGATCCACAAAACCTTCAGGTTGTGTCATATACACTTCCTCTTCCAGAAACCTCTTTAGAATGCGGTCTTGACTTCCATTTGGCATATTTCATAGTCATGAAATGCAGCAATCGCTAACATAATCTGAGCAGATCTTCGCATAGCAACTGGTGTAGAAGTTTCGTCATAGTGTAAACCATGAACCTGGGTGAAACCTTTCGCCACCAATATAGCTTTGTAGACATCATTATGTCCATCCAAGCCGACCTTGATCGTAAAGATCCATTTACACTGAAGAGGTCTAACATCTTCAGGTAAATCTACAAGGTCCTATACATGATTGTCGTACATGGAATCCATTTCGTTTCGCATGGCCTCAAGCCATTGTTTTGAGTTGGGAATAGATATAGCTGCTTTTTAGGTTGCAGGTTCGTCACTTTCTAAAAGTAACACATCATAATCATCACCTCCCTCGATGATACCAAGATATCTATCAGGTTGGCGACTAATTATACCTGACCTCCTTGGTTCTGAAGGAATTACAACTGATTAAGATGCAGAAGGAACATCTTCCTGTGTCACCTCGTGAGTTTGTGGTTCTTGAACTTATGTAAGTAAAAATTTTCTCCTACTCTGTCCACTAGAAATAAAATCCTTTTCTAGAAAGGCAACATCGCGAGACAAAAACACTTTACCCTCTTAACGGTGATAGAAATAATATCCACGAGTTTTCTTTGGATAACCCACAAAGAAACACTTGTCGGATCTGGGAGCTAATTTATTGTCATATTTTCTCTTGACATAAGCTTCACAACCCCATACACGAATAAACGACAAGTTAGGGACCTTCCCTTTCTACATATCGTATGAAGTTTTCTCGGCTGCTTTAGTCGGGCTTCAATTTAGTGAAAATATTACAGACAAAAGTGCGAAACCCCAAAATGAGTTAGGTAGCTCATATTGACTCATCATGGTTCGAACCATATCTAAAAACTTTAATTTCTCCTTTCAGCCACACCATTCAACCGTGGTGTGCTTGGAGGAGTTAACTGTGAAACTATTCCAAAGTCTTTCAGGTGATCATCAAAGTCATTACTGAGATATTCCCCCTCTAGGATCTGATCGTAAGGATTTGATCTTTCTTTGAAGTTGGTTCTCTACTTATTTTTGAAACTCCTTGAACTTTTCAAGAAGTTCAGTTTTATGTCTGATTAAGTAAACATATCATATCTACTTAAATCATCAGTAAAAGTGATGAAGTAGTCATAGCCACCTCTGGCTGTGATTTTGTAATACCTCGGCTATATTAGTCTTTGGGTACTCTATCGAGTATAGGGTACTCTATCGAGTAAGTTATAATCAGAGTCTGGAAGAGTTCTTATTCCTTATATACTCGACCGAGTTAGGGAAACTCGATCGAGTAGGCGGTACTCGATCGAATACGTTAGATACTCGATCGAGTGCCCGTGTTTATTTGGGTTATCGTCCAGTTTGATTTTAATGAAAAGGGGATGCTTTTTATATGACAACGAGAGTTTCTTTTATTTACCTTTATTTTATAAATCTTTCACGAAAACTCATAGAACGTTGATCTGCTACTCTCTCTTTACTATCAAATCAAGGACTCTTGTTCATAGTTTTTGGGGCTTTTCATACCACCGTGTTTTTCATCTTGTGGGTAAGTTTCCTATGTTGTTTTTATGTTGATTCATTAGTTTTTTTTAAACCCTAATTAGGGTATATTGGGGGTTTTTGGGAGTTTATTTGTGGCATAAATGGTAATTGCATGCATTTTTATAGGAGGTGACTTTGTAGAGGAAGCTTACTAACCTTTCCTACGCTAGTGTTGTGATTCCGTCTCAGGTAGGGTTTGCTTACTCAATTATTGTTTAATTGGTTAAGATGTGAAGGAAACTCACATACACTATGTGAATATACTGATTTTATTAATTAACTTGTTAATTAAAAGGATCTTGTGCATGCATAACTAAATGAGTAAGAATAAGAACATATTACTTACATTAGAATGTTTCGCCCAATAAGGGCACAATCCAAGTCTCCTACTTGGATTGTTCTTGAGCTTATATCACAATGGATGATCCTCCTTTAGGCCCCAAGT
>VHZZ01011508.1:31099-43544 GCA_009801015.1 Silene noctiflora | reverse complement strand
TACTCTTGTTTTTGTTTGCATGCATAAGATCATTTTATTTTTATGACTAAAATAAATATTTCATATATTCTGGAAATATACGTGCTTTTGAGATTGATGAATCCCAACAGAATAAAGTGAGGTTATTACTAGAAGCAGTCTGGTTGAAAGAGGTGAATCCAGTAAACCTAATATGGATTATGGGTAGATGTGGTATGTGGAATATTAGAGGAATGAATAATAACCCTAATAAACAAAATGAAATAAAAAAATTTTTATTGCAGAATAAAGTGAGGTTATTTGGTTTATTAGAAACTAAAATAAAAACTAAGAAATGGAATTAAGTTTAAGGTTAATATTTGTGATAATTGGGTTGTTTGCATTAATACAAATTTACATAAGTGAGGTAGGATTTGGTTTATCTGGGATCCTATTTCTTATGATGTTGATGTATGTAATGTTACTATTCAAACCATGCATGCTAGAGTAGTTGATAAAGCAAGAAGAATTACTTTTTGGTTCACTACGGTATATGGTATGAATCATAGTTTTGAGAGGGAAATCCTATGGAGGAGCATGAGGCAGTATGATAGTGATATTCATGATCCTTGGGTTATATGTGGTGATTTTAATGTTGTTATGGCCAGGGATGAGAAAATAGGAGGCAGTATTATCACTTATGCTAAAATACAACATATGTCACAGACCATTCAGGACTGTCAACTAGTTGATCTCAGTGCTCGGGGGCCTTTTACACCTGGACAAATAAGCATGAGACTGGGACTAAAGTTTATAGCAGATTGGATAGGGTGTTTATTAATGCTGATTGGGCTGTTCAGTTTTCAGACAGCTATGTGCATTTTCTCCCTGAGGGAGTGTTTGATCACTGTCCCCGCCTTACTAACTTTTAAGCTGATCAGCAGAGAATAGGTGTTTCTTTTAAATACTTTAATATGTGGTCCGGTACTCCTGACTATCATAAGATTGTTCAAAATGAATGGAATAAGGAGATTCATGGCACTCCCATGTTTAAGATTGTTAAGAAATTGGAGGGTCTGAAGTGTGAGTTGGAAAAATTAAACAAGGAGCAATTCAGTGATATTGAAAACCTCACTTCTGTTGCTGAATTATCGTTAAAGCAGTTTCAGGAACAACTAGTCCATGATCCTTTTAATGAACAGTTGTGCCATGATGAGAGGGTTTGTGCTAAAGAGGGGAGGGGGGGGGGGGGGGGGGGGGGGGGGGGGGGGGGGGGGGGGGGGGGTTAGAAGGGCAAGGAATCAATACCCCAAACAGAAAGCCAAGTGTGATAGGATGAAGCTTGGAGATGATAACACTGCTTTTTTTCATGCTACAATTAAGAGGAGAAGATATAACAATAGGGTGTTTCAAGTCAGAGATATGGATAATTATCTGTGTACTACTCCTGAAAGAATTCAAAAGGCTTTTGAGGAGTATTATAAGCTTTTTCTTGGCACTTCTACTAGTGTGGGGAAGCTGAATACTATAGTGGTGAGGATTGGTCAAAGTCTAACTCAGGATCATATTCTCGTTCTCAGTTCTCCCTATAGTGCTGAAGAAATTAAGATACTGGAGTTTGGTAGGTCCAGATGTGATTAGTGCAATCCAAAGTGCATTATTAAGCAATGTAATGCTACTATTATATCTCTTATCCCTAAAGTGGATATGCCTGAGACTGTGATGCAATTTAGGCCCATTGTCTGTTGTAATACTGTTTATAAATGTTTGTCCAAAGTTATTTGTGGAAGGCTAGGCCAAATCCTTCCTGAAATAGTCAAGCAGTCTCAAAGTGCATTCATCAAAGGTAGGGATATTCTAGAAAACATTTTGATTTGTCAAGATTTTATTAAACTTTACAAGAGAAAGAGTTTCTCTCCTATAATGTTGATGAAAATTGAGTTGCAGAAGGCCTATGATTCTGTTGAATGGTCTTTTGTTTAGAGTATGTTGGAGGCCATTGGTTTTCCTGCTAAATTTATCAAGATTTTGATGCAATGAATTACTACTCCATCTTATTCATTATCTTTTAATGGAGAAGCCTTTGGCTTTTTCAAAGGAAATAGAGGGCTCGGGCAGGGAGATCCTTTATCTACTCTTATTTTCACTATATGCTTGGAGTATTTAAGTAGAGTGTTAGGGACAGTGTAAAAGCATCACAAATTCAGGTTTCATCCTTTATGTAATAGGATTCAACTCTCCTGTCTCTACCTTGCTGATGATCTCATTCTATTCTGCAAGGGTGAGAAGGTTTCCGTTGATCTGGTAATGAAGGCATTTGAGCATTTCTCTAAGGCATCAGGAGGAAAATCTTATTTCTATTGCAATGGTATAGATGATGCTTTAATGAGGGATATTGAACACTGCATTGGCATGAAAAGGGGTACAATGCCTTTTAAATATTTGGGCATTAATGTCTCTCTAAAGAAACTGTCCGTCATGGACTGCAATTTCCTGATTAAGAAGATAGTGGATAGGATCAGGAGATTGGGAGCCAGAAAACTATCCTATGCAGGCATGGTGGTTCTTATCAAGGCAATGCTAAGTAATTTGCGTAGTTATTGGGAAAGAGTGTTTATTTTACCCGAATCTGTAATAGGTAAAATTGAAGCCATTTGCAGAAATTTTCTCTGGCATAGCACTAATCACAAAGAAAGTCCATCTTTGTTCTCTTGGGCACAGATTTGTCAGCCATGTAAACAAGGTGGCTTGGGTCTGAAATATCTCTATGCCTGGAATATTTCTGCCATTCGCAAATATGTTTGGTGGATTGCTATGAAGGCAGATTTACTTTGGGTGAAGTGGGTTCACGCAGTCTATATAAAAAAAAATATACTTTGAGAGATTATGAGCCTGGGAGTGGTAGCAGTTGGGCTTGAAGGAAAATATGCCAAGTCAAGATTATTTTTAAGGCTAACTTATTTGATAAGCAGGGCATAAAGTATTACACAATTACAGAGGTGTATCACTGGCTCAAACTTGTTGGGAAAAAGATTAGTTGGTATCCTTATATGCTAAATCATTGGATTATTCCTAAGCATTCCTTTCTATGTTGGTTAGTGGCTCATAATAGGTTGTTAACACAAGACAGGTAGATGAGAATGCATATTATTCAGTCTAATTGTTGCTACTTATGTGGGAATGAGGAGGAATGCCACAATCATTTCTTATTTCAGTGCATATATAGTAAGAAATGTAGACAGTTGGTGGCAGACTAGTGTATGGTTGATCTCCCTGATAATGAGTGTATTAACTAGTGGGTGAGTTGGAGGCAGCCCTCTGCGTGCAGGAAGAAAATTAGTGTTGTTATTATGGCTTGCCTTGTGGCTCATGTCTGGTATTGCAGAAACCAGTGCAGATTGGAAGGTTATGTGAAGCACCCTAATGCCCTGGTTTCTACTGTGAAAAGTGAAGTCAAGATGAGGCTTGGACAATGCGAGTTGATAACAAGGAATAAGAGAGTTTTAGAGTTCATCGAGTCTATTACTAATCACTAAGAATGCAAAAAGTTATTGTATTGTGTGAAGTATATGATGTGTTGTAAGGGACATTATATTTTTAACGAATTACTTACATTTTCCCAAAAAAAATAAAAATTAAATTAGAGTCAAAATTCAAACCGAGTCATTTCCTAGTCAAAACTCCGTCGAATTATAAACCCATCTTCATCTACATTTTGGGTCATTCAAACTCGAGTTAAATCCAGAGTCAGTTATGATCTAGACATCCCCGACTCCTCAAGTTACACACCTGAGACCAGCACACCGAGTCACTCCAAAAATCCGTCTCTTGAAGTCTCCTAATGTCACGTTCGGGTACACACATACCCAAACCTCGAGTCAAGTTATCTTAAACACATGTCTTATTTTATGGCGTCGTGCCATCTTTAAGCCCGTCAATAAGATCATTTGTCTAAACGTCACTCCGTCAAAGTCAACACTCGAGTCTAAGGTCAAAGTTAACACCGTGAGTTCAAGCACGAGAAGTCACTCATGGCATTTCAAGAACTCATATGTCTGAGTCTAGTTCTACCATCTTGTCCTCATGACATATATGTTCCTTCGCGTATCCCTTATTTGTCGCTTTGGTTTGCGTGATCCCATGCCGAATCAAGTTGTAACGCACGTCATTTTCTTCTCGGTATGAATTCTACGATTCAAAACGAAAGTATTTAAGGACGTTTATCCGTCATCCTTTCAGGCATCGAAGGACTAAGTACTTCAGTCAAGAAGCTTCAGGCCATTGTCGAAGACTTGAGCACTCTTGTCGTCAACATGGAAAACCAAATGGGCATAATGAAACCTTCACCATCTTCTTGTACCCTAAAGCCGAGTCATAGCTGCAAAACTTCTAGGTCCAACATGACCCACCCATCTAAGCAAACCAATGAAGATAAGGGAGCCAACCTCTTGGAGACTCCACTCAGAAAGCCAGGACGAGCTGCTAAGACATTCACTGACCTTGGAACTACGTATGAAATGTCTCTAGAAAGACTAGTTTTCCATGAAAAACTCCATCTAATCGGTCCAACACCAGAACCCTGAAAAGATATTGCCCAGGTGGAAGGGCAATTCATATTGCCAATACCATCAAGGTAGTGCACATGATACGGAGGAATGCTTTTTCTTAAAACATATCATCCAGGATATGATCGAAAATGGCAAGCTACCATTGCCGCCTCTTATTGAGCAATTCAAGAAGATTGACCCTCTTGAGTCTCACATCATCAAATAAGACCATGAATCATTCCTAGACTGTTCTCACCTCCTCATTCTTTTTGATAATGAAGAAATAAATATCCTCGAAGACGATGATATCAAGATCGTAATGCTCATGTTTTCTGCCACCATCAACAATAAAGTTTCCAAACTAGAGGGAGTCATTAATGATTTGAACACCAAGCTTTCTAGTATAGAGGCAAGTTTGTCACCTTTGAAAAATAGCTTGCTGAAATGGGTAAGAAGCTTGATACCCAACCACTGGGAAAGGGAGAGGGTGTTCATACAATCCCTAAATCAAACACTCTTTTGGAAAAAACGAATGAACAGTTTATCCCTAGTTATTCTCATGCCATACATCCATCTTAGCCAAGGATCAAAATCAACAAACGCATCCTCACAGAGTGTTTGCCGAAGAAGAATAATGTGGCTCATATTTACGCACATTTAGTCCACTAACTAACCTTGTTCTATTTACTTTTCCATATGTATTAGGGTTATATATTATCTTTAGCCACCTATTTGCTATTCTATGAGGTTTTAGTGCTTTTGGTAGGAGATGATTGACAACCTTGCTTTATCGGAGCATTTTGGAGCTAAATTGATCGCATCCAATGACCAAGCAACAAAGAGGAGACCAAAGATAAAGGCCGTATTAAGTAGAAGAAGTATTCGGGCAATGTAGAGGAGCCCGAAAGAGCTAAGGGTCAGCCAAGCCAAGAAACAAGGGAAACTCAGCCTAGCTCATGCGAGCTCAGCTCAACTCGAGCGAGCTCGATCCAAGTCGTGCGAGCTCACCAGATATCGAGCGAGTTCAGCAGCATGGTTATCTTCGTTCAAGTAAGGACTCCCACGAGTTGCTCTGGCTCTAGAAAATCATTGGACTTCCTGAAGAGGTCTAATCGTTATTTAAGCCCTTAGTTAACCCTAACACTTGTACTTAGTATAAATGGCTTATGTAATTAGAGATTTATCATATACTCTTAGGGACTATATTATCTTAGATTAGTTTAATTATATTTTAATCCTTTCCATATTGCTCAAGTAATGATAGATCTAGTTTGTAATTGGAGAATTCTTGGGTTTTGGATTGAAGAATTGATAACTCCTAGTCATTAATCAAAGCTTTCTTCTATTGTTGTTCCATTTCCATGTTCATCTTAAGTTGGTATAACCCTTTTACTCTTTACTTAATCATTTAATTAATCTCTTGTTAATTACATCATTATATCATCACGTTTATGCTTGTTAAGATGATTGACACCATTTATGACATGTTTACCATGATGATCTGTGAGTAGTCCTCTAGCTAGGGTTAGTGGGGTATTAGGGGAGTAATTATGGATTATATATGTAACACCCCTAATTTCCGTAATATATTTATATAATATATTTTCCCATATTTCGTATTTTATTTTCCGGGAAAATATCCTTTTCATATTTAATTGGTTTATCTAGTTTGGTGATGTGTTTGTTTTGTGAAAGTGGGTGAGTTTTAGACCTAAGCTTGGAATAAACCCATGAGCTTTTCTATATATAAGTGGGGAATCTAAACCCTTCCTTATCTTTTATTCATCTTTTCACAAAAAACCTAAACCTAGTTTCCTCTCCTTTCTTTTCCTCTTGGAGTCGTGTGCCTCCGTTCTCCCTAGGGTTTCGTGCGCCTCTTGTCTGTCCTTTCTTCTTCATCATTTTTCGAGCCTTGATTGATTCTATTCCATGGATCTATCAATCTTTGTCGTAAGTTCCAGTTTCTTTTAAGCGTTTATTTCGTTAGTTTAATGTAATTAGTATTTTAATTAGATACGTTATCTTTTAGCTCGTACGATGTTTCATACAGGCGTGGAGATTGCACCTTGAGAAGATGTCTACGTTGTTGAGGACGATCTCTAGATTTAATTGCCAAAAAGGTACTAGGTGCTTATCTTTTAAATGTATTTATGCCAACTGATGTGATTTACATGATTTAATGATTTATTTGTGTAATTGGTACTTGTTTGATTATTTATTATCATGATTTATTGCGTTTCATATGTTTGTATATACTTTAATGTTCTAATTATATGACGTATGTTGTTTGTATGTTTATTATGGGTGTCACGCAATTAAGGTTTACGAATGAAACCCTAGTGGCTTCATGATAGGCGGCTAAGAGGGAGATTCAAAGTTATAGCTAAAGCTAGTATAACCTTGATGATGATTAGAGTGGTACAACTGAAGTTAGTACAACTTTGGGTTGTTACTCAAGTTATGGCTGAAATAGGCATAACCTTGAAAATACGAATCAAGGTTATAGTTGAGTCTACTATAACATTGGATACGAATTAAGGTTATAGCTGAACTAACGTAACCTTGCGATTATGGTTCAAGGTTATGGTTGGAACTAGTATAACTTTGAGTTTCGTGTCAAGGTTATAATTGAGGTTAGTATAACCTCACAGGTAATTGTCGAAGTTATAGTCGAGACTACTATAACCTTGCATCAAGAGTTCATGTTATAGTTAAGGTTAGTATAACATTGGTTGTTAATACTTTTTTCATATGTTGTGTTATATTCAGTTATACTATGACGTTATGTTTGCAAACCTCTTTGGTTAATCTTTTTTATATGTTAAGTATGATAGTCAGTTATACTACCTTACGAGTTGAGTCGTGATGTTGTTCACGCATGTTGGTACAGTCAGTTATACTGTGCATTTGTTTGGTTGCTAGTGGTCTAGATGACGGTGGTATCGGTTATATACTATCGGAATGAACTAACGCTACCCTTTGGGAATTTCTTTTGGTATATGTTCGGGGGGGTAGCAGAGGCAGTTGTTATACGCTCTGTTCCCCGAGTGTCATTCGATGTACAGTTATTGCACCGAGAGTCTGGTCAGGTCTTAAGCATATAGGCATTGGTTATATGCTATACATAGTACCGTGGATGCAAGTGTTATATGATCCAAATCGATAGAGGCAGTTGTTATACGCTCTGACAGTTAAAGGCAGTAGTTATATACTCTAACAGTGTTCGTTCTATACACTATGCGTGTTTAAGTGGAGGCAGTTGTTATACGCTCTGTGGTTGGTTATTCGGTTATTTCATGGTTGGTTATCATGATTGGTTAAGTTGCTGTGTCACGTTTATATCTTCACATGTCTTTGTTTGACAGTAAGTTGGTGCCAAGTTTTCATGAGTGTAGATGGTCTCACATGTTTACTAATTTTACATTTCAGTTGTTATTAATTGTTAATTATATTCAATTATCGTAAACATGACTGGGAGAGCATCTAGTTACTCCTGACTGATTATCGACCCTCATTCTCAGGTTGAATGCTCATCGCTTTTTGGATGATGTCGTCTGGGATGCATCGAGGGGCGAGACGAATAATAAATTAGGTTTTTGTTTTCATTTCAGTTGAGATACTTTTAATAATGTATTAGTTTGGTTTTTGGTTTAGTAGCAAACCAGATTGGTTTGGTGTTTCCGCCACCTTGACCCTTGACCCTTTTATTAGTGTTATACTCTGATTATATTTTATTATACATTTTTCCCTTTATTTTATAATCCGGGTTGTTACAGTTGGTATCAGAGCGAACACGCTCCCCAATCTCGCTTAGTTGATGACTAAAATAAATGGCGTAGTAAATGAATGAGAGTAAAAGGGGTAGAAACCAATAGGATTTGTTGGTTTTTCTTATGCTTGTAGAGTACATGAGTAGTTGTTTGATGTGGTACTTAGGTTCTACCACTTTTAACAAGCATTTATTCGTGGAGATGGTGCGTAGCGCGAATGATGAGACTAATGTTGATCGCATCAAGAGACTTGAGGCTGCTTTGGAGTCCATGGCCGAAGGTTTCACTACTCACCTCAACAACAACAATAGCAACAACACCTCGCATAAGACAGTGTTCGATCGTTTTTCTCGTCACCGTCCCCCTACTTATGATTGCGCAAATGATCTTATTGCTTTTTAGGCTTGGATCCGAGAGATCGAGAAGTTTTTCCTCGCTACTGAGTGTCCTGAGGATCATAAGGTGAACATAGCCACCTATTATCTGAAGGATGAGGCNAATGATGAGACTAATGTTGATCGCATCAAGAGACTTGAGGCTGCTTTGGAGTCCATGGCCGAAGGTTTCACTACTCACCTCAACAACAACAATAGCAACAACACCTCGCATAAGACAGTGTTCGATCGTTTTTCTCGTCACCGTCCCCCTACTTATGATTGCGCAAATGATCTTATTGCTTTTTAGGCTTGGATCCGAGAGATCGAGAAGTTTTTCCTCGCTACTGAGTGTCCTGAGGATCATAAGGTGAACATAGCCACCTATTATCTGAAGGATGAGGCTGACAACTGGTGGGCCCTTGCTAGAGCTGGTCTGGAGGTTCAGCCAGGGTATGGTTGGACTGTCTTCAGTGAGGCTCTGAAGAAGAGGTTCTTTCCAGAGGAGATGCACTGGCAGAAGGAGAAGGAGTTCCTTCGTTTTCAGCAGGGTTCCATGACTGTAAAAGGGTACAACAACAAGTTCGTGAAGCTGTCACAAATTGGTACTTCTGTTTCTATGGACGAGGTGTCAAGGACTCGTCATTATGAGGAGAATATGGCTCTCAAGGTCCGAACTGCTATGTCTGGTATTCCTTCAACTTCTTTCCAGCAGGCTTATGACCGTGCCCTTAGCATTTATGATGCAGTCCTTGTTTCCGAGGCTGACGAGTGTGGAAAGATTAAGCTTGTGAAGAGGCCTTATGTCGCTCCTAATGCTCCCTAGAAGAAGCAGAAGTTTGAGGCTCGTTCGTATGCTCTGTGTGATCAGGGTCAATCTAGGAAGGATTGGACTTGCTACATATGCGGGAATGCCTACCACCCGGGTAAGGACTGTGATGGTAAGGCTCTCACATGTTACAAGTCACCAAGTCACAAAGCTGTTGACTGTCCTCAAAGGCCGAAGACCGATGCTCCTAAGGTTGACGCTCCGAAGAATGGTCGTGTCTTTGTGATGAGTCCTGTTGAGGCAGATGCTAATCTAGATGTGGTTATGGGTACTTTTCTCGTTCACTCTTTATCTTATTTTGTTCTTTTTGATACGGGTTCGTCGATGTCTTTCGTATCCGAATCCTTTTCCGTCCGAGATGGACTCACTTCCTCATCATTCGTTGATACCTTTATTTCCTTTCCTACGGCTGAGATAGTTTCTTGCTCCGTTCTGTTCAAGAACGTACCTGTCAGTATTGCAGGAGTGATCCTTCCAGCTGATCTTATCCAATTCAAACTAGGGGGTTTGATGTGGTTTTAGGCATGGATTGCTTAGCTCGTTAAGACGCTAGATTTCAGTACCGTGATCAGAAGATTGTGCTTAAGAGTCCTAGTGGTTCGAGGGTTTCTTATCAAGGTGTTAGAGTTACACCTACCGTCAAGTGTGTTTCTGCTATGAAAATGGTTAACATGGATAGAAAGGGTCATCATATATATCTGTGCAGTGTTTGTGATGTTTTAGGAGAGTTGAAGTCGGAAGATATTCCTGTAGTTATTGAGTTTCCTGATGTCTTTCCCAATGATCTAACTGGTATTCCTCCTGAGCGAGATGTAGAATTCTCGATCGATCTGTTGCCTGGTACTAGTCCTATTTCGAAAGCTCCTTATGTATGGCACCGACTGAGTTATAGGAACTCAAGAAGCAACTTGAGGAGATAAGCGATAAAGGTTTTATTCGACCGAGTGCTTCACCGTGAGGTGCTCCAGTTTTGTTCGTCAAGAAGAAGGATGGTAGTATGTGGTTGTGCATTGACTACCGTGAGCTGAATAAGGTTACCATCAAAAATAAGTATCCTCTGCCAAGGATTGAGGATTTGTTTGATCAGCTCTATTGCGCTAGTGTATTCTCTAAAATCGACCTAAGATCTGGTTACCATCAGATTCCGGTTAGGGAAGAAGACATTCTTAAGATGGCTTTTCGTTCAAGGTATGGCCACTATGAGTTTAAGGTGATAACGTTTGGATTAACGAATGCACCTGCAGTTTTCATGGATCAGATGAACCGCACTTTCAACGAGTATTTGGATAAGTATGTCATGGTGTTCATAGACGACATAATGATTTACTCGAGAGATGAGGTTGAGCACGAGAGTCACCTTCGTGTTATTTTGGAGACTCTGTGTAAGCATTAGTGGTATGAAAAGTTCTCGAAGTACGATTTTTGGTTGAAGGAAGTGACCTTCTTGGGTCATGTGATATCTGGAGATGGAGTCATGGTTGCTCCGTCGAAGATTCGAGTTGTGGTTGATTGGGAGAGTCAGAAGAACGTGAAAGAGATTCGGAGTTTTCTTGGTCTTGTTGGTTACTATCGTCGCTTTGTGTATGACTTCTCTAAGATTTCGAGGCCAATGACTCAACTAATGAAGAAGGAATCCAAGTTGATTTTGACCGAGGCTTGTGAATCTGCTTTCCAGGAGTTGAAGAAGAGGTTGACTTTTGCTCCCGTGCTTACTATACTAGAAGAGGACGTCGAGTTTGATGTCTATTGTGATGCGTCAAATTTTGGTTTGGGTTGTGTCTTAATGCAGAAGGGTAAGGTTGTTGCTTATGATTCCCGTCAGTTGAAAGTTCAGGAGGTGAACTACCCGACTCACGATCTTGAGTTAGTAGCAGTGGTGTTTGCACTTAAGCTATGGTGACACTACTTGTATGGAGTCTCTTGCAACATTTATATGGATCATAAGAGCTTGAAGTATATCTTCACTCAGATAGATCTTATCATGAGGCAGAGACGTTGGTTGGAGCTGCTTAATTACTATAAGATTGAGCTGCAATATCATGAGGGTAAGGCGAACGTGGTTGTCGATGCGTTGAGTCGCAAAATGTGTCATGCTATGAGATATGTGTTGGTGTTACGACTTGAGTCAAGAGTACTAGAAGATGAGCCTTGAGGCAATTCTTCCTGGTACTTTGGATTTGAGTGCGATGGTTGCTGAATCCGAGATTATTCATGAAATCCGAGTTAAGCAAAGAGAGGATGAATTCCTAGAAGGAGTTTGAGTCGCTGTAAGCAAAGGTCGCGCCCAACGCTTCGACGTTGGACCTGATAATGGTCTGCGATTCGAAGGTCGTTGGTGTGTGCCTAGTTGTGAGGTTTTAAAGGGTAAGATTCTCAAGGAGGCTCATAGTACTCCTTATTTGGTCCATCCTGGTGGTGATAAGATGTACAAAGATCAGAAGCTACGGTTTTGGTGGCCGAATATGAAGAAAGAGATCGCCGAGTTTGTGAGTCGTTGCCTAGTCTGTCAGAAGTTCAAGTTCGAACATCAGAGACATGGTGGTCTACTGAAACCTTTGGAAATTCTCACCTAGAAATGGGATTCGATTTCGATGGATTTTGTCATGGGTTTACCGAGTGCTGGAAATCTCATTTTGACATATCCCATATGTTTGTATAAAGTTTGTCATAAAAACTTATAGATCTTATGCATGCAAAACATAAGAAAAAGGTAAGGGAAAAATCATCTTCTTACCATATAGAACGGACGAAATCCATGGACACTAGGATTGGACTCCTTCCAATCCTAGATCTTGAGCTTAAATATGTTGGAATGATCCTCCTTAAGACCCCAAGTGTAGGAGCCCTCTAAAGATGAGAACCCAAGACAAATTCACCTTAAATCTAGTATACTAATTGAACTAGTTAGTATAAGAGATAATCCTTAAATCACAATACTTATTTTTTTTACTACAATAGTAAAGGTTT
>VHZZ01011505.1:54854-69236 GCA_009801015.1 Silene noctiflora | reverse complement strand
TTTAATATTTCTCTCTTTTGTATTTTGATATGAAACAAAAAATTTGAAATGGAAAACTAATCAAAGAGAATTAAGTTAAGGTGTGATTTTTTTTTAAATGAATTTTTTTTTGTCACGAAACTAATAATAAATACTAAATATGTGTTAAATTATTATCTACAGTAATATATTATTGCATTATTAAAAAATTTAGCAACATCTACAGTAATATATTATTGCATTATTAAAAAAATTAGCAACTTATAGTTTAAAACCAAGTTTAATTTATTTAATGAAAAAATCATAATTATGAATTTAATTAAATGATTAGAGTTTAATTATAAGAATATATTCATTGAAAATATAATAATGTAATGAAATAAAGTTTTACTTATTGCCTTATTTAGTTAGATGCCTTTTGGAGGGAAACTAAGAGAATTTTTATTCTCTTAGTAGTAAGGGTGATTTTTCCCCACTTGCCTTATTAACAATAATATCCGTCACAAACGAGACGCTTTACAGGTTTAGCAGGTTGGTTAAAAGGAGGACACGCACAAACCGGTCTACTATACTACWATGAACCTTTCCACGATGAACTAACTGATTCCATTCCATTCCGTCTTCTTGAACCAAACGACTCGATGACTGACCCTCACCACCTCCCACTCCATCTAATCAACACCGCCACCATACCACCGTCCCCCACCGTTTCCTCCACCACTGGATCCGCCATCGCTGACTTTCTACCGGATTTCGCCGGATACTCATGGGCGGCCTACGCCGCATCATCGCTCCTCGTAATCTCTCACTTCCCATCTCCACTCTCTCCTCAGCAATCTCTTCTTCAACCTCTTTTCCGTCAAGTCATTCCTCTCTCTCCTCCCGCCGCCGTATCCGCCGTCGCATGGTCCGCCGCTGTTCCTTCCTCCGGCGACCTCGCCGCCGTCGTTGATCGCTGTGTTTTTCTCTACCGTTATGATTCTTCTCCTGGTAATTTTCCTTTTTAGTAGTGTTTTTTGTTTATTTAGGTGATGATTTGTTTAGTATGTTCGATTAATCGCTGTTTTAGTTTAATTTTATGCGCGTAATTAGTTCTTGTAGGAATCATGAGTGAGTAATTCATAGTTATTGAGACGTTGCCGCCATTGTTGATCGCGGTGTGCTTGTTGAATTAAGCTATGATTTTTTTGGTTGATTGTGGTGATTCTAAGTGCAGTTAATCTACATTCTTATAATACGTCGGAAATTATGAGATAATTATAATAAATACAAATTCTTGTAGAACTTTGGAAGTTACGCTTTAGCTCTAGGTCATGTCATTAAGGCGTTGATTTTATTAGAGTTGAAGTGAGATGAAGTTACTTTGATCGTGATATATGATGAGGTTTGAATGATTTTGTTTAGTGTGTTTGATTAATCGCCGAATTTTGTTCAGTGTGTTGGATTGTGATGGTGGATATGAGTGCAATTAATCGTGGTCGTAATTGATGTGCTGAGTTGTGAGCTGATAATAGTTAATGCTAATTCTTGTATGATTAACTACTCATGCTTCAAAAGTTGCTAGTTAGCTCTATGTAATGAAATTGCGGTGTTAAATTGATCATGTTTGAAATTGACATCAATTAGTTTTGATCGCCTAATACAATGAGGTTCGACAAATTATCGCGCTTAAATAGTAGACTGGCTGGAGCTTCTTTGTGTTTTTGGTTATATAGTTTGTGAATTGATTAGTGTTTAGAAATTTACCGCTTTTTTACAGCAATATTTGTACTCCGTATTCGCTAGTTTTTTTCGTCTTGGGCAAGGCAGTGATTTAAAGAAAAAGAAGAAAAGAATTTCCAGTAGAAGGGTTAGAAAGAGCAAGAAAATTAATGCGATGATCTTGTTATAACAATTCTTTTTTTTTGCCTGCATTGTTGTGCCGTACGCTTCATTGCTCTCGTCATTTTTACCAACCAAGAATAGTTTGATCTTCCACTAGCTACTTGATAACGTTCTATTTTATGTGCTTTTGTTGTGGCCGTTTCCTTGTAAAGGTTTCTATTATCTGCTTATTTTACTCGATTTTGTAGAATTGGTGAATTATAACTTTTGCACCTTCTAACAAAAAGACATTTAAATTTTGATTTTACCTTAGGCAACGTATCCAAAAATGTGTGATATGACTGAAGCTACATGATCGGAGGAGATAATGTTCATTTTGATTTTAGGTACTATCTTTGCTTCAGTTTCAGTCAAAATTAATTTACTCATATCCAGGTTCTTTTTGTTGGAGCCAGACTGCTTTACTTGCACAATGTGCAAAGGTGGATGCAATTGCATGGACAAACTCCGGAGACGGAATAATATCAGCAGGGACAGAAGTTATTCTTTGGAAAAGGGACATCAAGTCTTGGGAAATAGCATGGAAGTTTAAGATTAAGGTCCCTCAGACTTTAGTTTCTACAACTTGGTCACTTGAAGGACCATTAGCTACAGGTGCTTATCCTACCCAACTTCATGACAACGGACTTGGTTCAATGACTTGCAATACAAGTAATTATGTTACAGTGTACCACTATGACGGAAAATCTGGATATATTTCTTCTGAGTTACGGCACCCCCAACCTGTTTTTGCGATTCAGTGGAGACCTTCTGGAGGAAGTCAATCAAATAGAGCTGCTCTCTATGCACCAAGACATGTTGTCTTAACGAGCTGTTTAGATGGCACTGTGAGATTATGGAGTGAGGTTGATGGCAGTAGAATGCGAAAAGGTGCCAAAGATAATCAAGATGCATCCACCTCAAGGCGAACTTTTTGTGTTGTTGGCGTCATTGAGATCAATCATTTACTGAATGGAACTTTAGGGAGCGATATTTTTTTGACATGGGCATTGGATCTTGAAGGCCTAGTTTGTGTAGGCGACAGACAACTTTTCTGTACAGAGAAAAACCAAAATGATGAAGTTGGCAGGTGTGAATGGTTGATTGGGCTTGGTCCTGGCAAAATGGTTACTTTCTGGGCCGTCCACTGCCTTGATGACATTGCCACAATGCGATCTCCACGTGTGACCTTATGGAAGAGACAGGAATTATTGGAATCTGATATAAAAAAATCTTGTAAGAGCGACCATGTGAATTGTACTGAAGGAACTCGGCTTAACAAGGCTGTCATCTGGAGAAATCAACGTTATGGTCCACCAGCCGTATGCTCAGTGGTTCAATTATCTGCTTACAACTCGTTGGCCTGGTCAGTGTTGTATAATCAATCATTAGTAGAAATGGAAGAGAAACCTTCTCAAATATGTGAAACAGATAATAAATTGTATTGTCAATCTAGAGGAGTCTTGGATACTATTGGTCACTCTGGTAAACTTTTGCAAGTTGCCGTGCATCCTTTTATGTGTAAAGTTCAACTTGCTGTTTCCCTGGATTCTAATGGGGGACTTATATTTTGGTCAACTACTACCAGCTCATATAGCATCTCAGGCCTGCCGTCATTTACTCCTTCATGGCAACTGATTGGAAAAATGATTCTACATGATAATCCGTCTCAGGAAATGAGCTTGAACTGGGCACCTTTATGTGTGGGCGAAGACCCGATTCTTCTTGTTGGACATATTAGAGGAATAGATGTCCATATCGTCAAAGTTAGCAATAACAAAGAGCAGGGCACCACGTGCCATAAGCTTTGCACTATTCCTTTTCTAGGCCATGACCACTTGAATGGGCCTGATAAGATTGCCTCATTTCCATTAGACTCTACTTATGAAGATTCTTCTAATTTTGATAATTTCTTGCTTTTGGGGATATGGATGAAGAGCTTTCGGGCTGAATCATGCAAAGTGGCATTGCATTGCTATGAATCATCAGGAGGCAGCTGTCAGTGCAAATCTGACACTGACAAGGATGCTGAATGCTGCACATGGGTCTATAAGACTGACTTTGCTGGTAAAAGATATTGCTTGGTTGTGAATCATTGCTCGTCATATTTTCCAAATGGTTGTGACGAAGTTACGAGTATTTCAGCGGTGTCTCCAGGTTCGTCGACTCCTTCAATGTCGGATGTAGGAAATGATTTACACTTAAATAAATGTTCATATCACATCATAACGGGACATATTGATGGTAAATCAAGAATTTGGAGGGTTAAAATGTCTGAAGTGCCAGAGGTTCGTATGCCTTTTGAGCTTGTGGGTATGCTTAGTTCATTTACAGGTTCAGTAAGTGCTATTTCTGCTGCTGATTGGGGTCAAAAAATTGCAACGATATCCTCAAATGATCATGCTCATATGCTTTGTATTTGGGAACCTCAGCATCACGGAATTGGTGGGACTTTCGAGTTCGAAGATAAGATAGACCTAATTGAAGAAGTAATTGCTTTGCATTGGCTTGTGATAGAAAATATGTTGTTTCTAGGGGTCTGCTTCCAGAATGAGTTGCATATATATTCCCGAAAAGTTTACAGTGTTCTGACTCCTACAAAAACACAAAACTGGGTTTGTGTTGCCATTGTGCGTAATTCCACTGCTATACATGACTTTCTTTTAGGGCCTAATGGAACTATTGTAGTAATTCATGTGAATTACTTCAGTCTATTTATCCCCTGGTCATTCCTTATGGGTACTAAGCATCTCTCCGATGGCCATGTTACTCTGAATAGTGCTTTGTCTATACAGAATGAAATGGATAGAGACTGTCCTGAATCATGTACTAGGAAAATTTGCGTTTGGGAAGAGTTACCTTCTGAAAAAATCAGTGACGAGAGTGTACTTTTTCCGCCTTTGACTAAAAAATCCTACTGTCCAGTTGAAAGTGGAAGCCAACCACCTCTTATTACCTCATATAACCCAAATCAGCTTTTAAAAATGACTGAAGTAGCTGAAAGTATCTGTGGTCCTCTGCCTTTCTATCATCCAGAAGCTCTTTTGATGAACATTTATTCAGGTGTGTTACAAATAAGTGTATCTGTGTTTTACTTCTCAAAATATATGTTTCTGATTTTGTTTGAATGCAAATTGATGTCCCATCGTGTTCTATGTGATTTATTCATGTACATTGTCGATTTGTCATAAACGCTGAATGAGAAAGGTCTACAGTCATATTTAAATATACTCTGTATTAAATACAGGAGCTCTTTGTTTTCCATGAGTATTGTTTCGTGCGAATATCTGCAGGATTCACACTTAATCCTTTTCCATGAAGGGCATACAAATTTATGGCTTTATGCTGACATGTGTTTGTGTATATTTCTGCTTTAGTTTAAGATGTCATTTGAGAAGCAAGCAAGGCTCTTATAGAATCGGATAGAATACATCCCTTACGTTCTGTGATTTCTGTTTGCTTCCTTTTGAGCTTATCCGTCGTTCAGAGCTGAATGCTTGATGCATCATGAAGGAATAACCGAATAAGTACATTTGTTGATCAGTTGCTTTTGTTACCTTATTCTTGCCTCCCACGTCTTCCTTTTTGCTCAGAAGAGACAAATTTCTTTTTGAAAACGGTGAAAAAAGACCCTACCTCACATGTGACATATAGCAAACTTTTTTGTGGCTCAAAGTCCTAACTTACAGTAGTGCTTGACGAATTTCTATTTGGTTCTTTGATTTGTTTTCTGCTACATTGCTGTATTAGATGGATGTTTTACGTTGCAGGGAACTGGAAACGTGCAAACGTGGCTGTATCCCATCTTATTGAATGTTTGGCCTCAAATTCAGCATCTGAGCGAAGGTCTGCAAAGTCTAGTACTAGCGTTAGCCAGGTCAATCTGTCAAATTATTTTGAAGGACAGGTGTTAAGCGGCAGAACTAGCCAAGTTTTTCAGTGGAGCAGAGACCCAAGTACAACCACTTGGTCTTCAAATTCAGAAAGTGGGCTGATGCAGTTTTCAGCTGGTGATACGACCAACATGTTTACAGCGTCTGCGTCAAGTTCTAAGTCTTCTGGTTTTCAGGAGGTATTGGAGAAATTGCGGGTACACGAAGTTCTGACAGATTCACAGAAGTTGAAAATGTTTGCGATTGTTGACCTTCTACGTGAGATTAACAATTCACAATATGCCTCTGCTTTTGAAAGCCTTGATGAACCTGGAAGAAGGTACACATTAATCTAGATTAGTAATCAGTTTATCTTGTATCTGTTTGCAGCCTTATACTCGAGTGGGTCTCTGGGTTTTTCACTTCCTGACCTCCTTTGGGGAAATGATCTGTTCTTACCTGTTCTCTTGTTTTTATGAAAGATTTTGGTGTGCAATAAGGCTTCAACAACTGGAATTCAACATAAGATACGGTACAAAACCATCTGTTGAAGAGTTAGTTGTTGACTCTCAACTTATAGGTTGGGCTTTTCAGTCTGATTGCCACATGAACTTGTTTGATACCATCATACCAACTGAACCAACCTGGGTAGAGATGCGAAAGATTGGTATTGGCTTTTGGTTGACAAATCTTACAGATCTTCGTACTAAGGTATGCTCACAGAAGTCTTACATATCAGTCTCTCAGATGTACTTATGTTCTCTGTTGGGGTACGTCTTGTTGAGTTGTTGGCATTGATTTTGTTTTTGCTTAATAATAGTGAGTTTGGATTTGTAATACGGAAACCTTCTATCTGGAGGAAGATTTGTCTTTGCTACTGGGGTGAGAGAAAATTTACCAATTTCTGGTTGGTGGGAATTCAGTGCTTTTTTTTTTTTTTTTTTGTGAAAGTACTCGTCGTTGCTACATAAACAATCAGGGATGGTAACGTGGATGTCTTCTGTGGGCATTGTCGGGGATGATCTATCTATAATCACCCGTGAATAACTTTTTTATGAGTGACCCGCTGGATGTGGCCTGTGGGTTCACTCTAATCTCTATAGTTGTAGTCTGAAATAACTTAAATAAACACGGCGTGGGTGATGAAATCTGTGATGGGACAATCAAGACTTGAACTGCATTCTATTATAGCTTTCTTCATTTCTTATTCTCACTTTTTCTCAGTGATGTACACTTAATTATGAGTCCTTTTTCCTTTCTTGCAAAAGCATGAAAGCCAATATCTGGTTTCGTTTTGCTTAGGCCAAACAGATTATAATTGAATGTCTGCATGTTTCAGTAGCATATTTGGTTGCAGGTTCATAGTTAATGCTATCTCTTTTAATGCAGATGGAGAAGCTAGCTAGATGCCAATATCTGAAAAAGAGAGACCCAAAGGACTGTGCTTTGCTATATATAGCATTAAATAGACACCAGGTCTTGGCTGGCCTCTTTAAGATCAGCAAGGATGAGAAAGACAAGCCCTTAGTTGCATTTTTGTCTCGCAATTTCCAGGTATGCTGTAGCGTTTAAGCTTGTGTGTAGTTTGTTACTTGTTTCAAATTAGAAGAATTATTGCATGTCATAGCATTACCTCATCTTCATCACGCCAGTGACTAGAACCATCTATATGTATGCCCTTGTATGCTAACTTTATTACCGTTCTTATTTTGCAAATTTGGTTCTGAATATAGTTTCAATTTGTTGTAGGAGGAGAAAAATAAAGCTGCTGCGTCAAAAAATGCTTATGTATTAATGGGAAGGCATCAATTTGAGTTAGCAATTGCTTTCTTTTTGCTCAGTGGTGATATAATATCTGCAGTTACTGTCTGTGCAAAGAATCTTGGTGATGGCCAGCTTGCTCTTGTAATTTGTCGTCTTGTTGAAGGACAAAGTGGGCCATCAGAATGCCATCTAATTTCAAAAATTTTACTTCCGTCTGCGGTTGAGAAAGAAGATTATTGGCTTGCAAGTGTTCTCGAGGCAAGTGGATACTCCTTTCTTCCACGTCTTTATGTCCATGTCCCTTCGTTTGAGTTACTAGGTTCTGTACTTCTGTTGCCTAGGTCTTAAGTTCTTTTTCTATTCTGTTCTTGCAGTGGATGTTAGGGAATTGCTTCCAATCTGTTCTGACTGTTATTGGTTTGCAAGGGTACTCTAATGGCACTGAACCAGAAAAGTCAAAGCATCCTGCTTTGCTTGACCCTAGCATTGGTCAATATTGTCTACTACTGGCTACCAAAAATAGCTTGAGAAATGCACTTGGAGAGCTGAATACTGCTGTTCTAAGTCAGTGGGCAATGGCGATGACTGCTTCTGCCTTAAAAAAATGTGGCCTTCCTGTAAGTTCTGGTCTCTTGAAAGTGTTAGTATGTTGTGATTCGTTGATTTAATCTAGTATTATAAATTTTACTTTTTGTTCGTCAATAGACACGTGCTTCAAGTTTCAGCATGCCAATGACTCCACGTCTGCATGACTGCATTGTACATGTGTAGTCCTTTTTTGAAAAAATTAATCTATTCTCGATGGCATGGATGGTATGATATGAGACCTCTTATTTAGTGGTTTTATGCGGAAAGGAGTAATTATTTTCATATGATGCACTTTGAATTGACGTTTGATAGGATGATTCTGGCATCCTTAACAGTGTAAGTTGTCACAATTTAACCATGAAATCACTTATTGAGACAATTTACTATAGATCCCGTGCAATGCATGCACGGTATATATGGACTTTAAACTGACAACTCATTGGTTATTTACTTTTCTCATCCTTGTATTTTAATTCAATAAAAAAAAATTGAAATTGTAAAAGTAATTAAGAGAATTGAGTAATGCGATAAATGTGAATTTTAGTGGAAATATTATTTTTTACCACGAAGAGAACGATTATTTTATAAACTTCTAAAAAATAGCATATTTTTTAGCCACAACTTCTTATCATAAAAAGTCGATGAATTTTTTTTATTATAAAAAACATAAAGGCAAATCAAATCTATGCTGATCGTGGTTTCGTGAATTTTTGAATTTAATAAATATTACCCCGTACAATCTAAAAGATTAGACCCATTTGTTGCTCAATATAACTATAGAATAGAGTACAAAAAATTGAGCCCAATTCTAGGTTGTCCTGTTTTAGGCGAGAAAATTTTCAGTTTCACCTCATCTTTTACTCCGTTGTAGATAGGGGATTGTTAGGTAACAATTTATGTTAAATAATATTACTTTTTATTTTTGAAGTTTATTGATTGAGGTCACAATTGATTCAAAAACTACATTTGATTCAAATTCAGCTTGAAGCGTTGGAGTACCTGTCTACATCTGCTAGTAATATTACAGTTCCAGATGATGGAACTGTACATGAAAAGTACGATATTCTACCTAAAATATTTCGGCCGTCTCCAGCTGATTCTTCTAGATGGCTGTCTAATGAGGTATCCAACTGTTTGGCGTACCAAAGCAAGTTAGATCTAGCAATGATGTACATTGCTAAATTAATTAGGGAGCATCCAGGGTGGCGTGGCACCTGTTTAGCCTCAACTGACGCAAGGACCTGCTCCTTGGAGGATGAGATGAATCAACTTGGTGATCTTGAAAGCTTCGAACGAAAGCTGGATTCTTCTCTTGCCTATCTTGAGCAGAAGTTTAATTTATCGAAGAATACACTACTTGATAAGGTATGTTTCATATATGTTCATCCCACTGAAATCATTGTTTCGGCTGGTAAGAATGCTATAATTGTTCGCTTTTGTATTTTCCAGGTTTTTGTTTTTTTGGACAGTAGTAGGCAACTCCACATTGGATATCGTCTACTACAAGGCTCTTCTTCTGAAGTTCATCTGCCCTCACCTACCCATGTCATTAGTTGCTCATCTCAGTTGTTCAACCATCTTGTAAAGGATGCTGAAAATTTGTCTTATTCACTGTCAAGATTTGTTACTGCTGGCAGTATGGCTAGTTTACACTTACTGGCTTCACCGAAAAATAGTTTGTTTGACAAAAATCCATATTACTACTGCTTCCAGTTTGTGGAGTTTTACTCGAAGGATTTTATGTCATCAATGCGCAGCCTAACATCTTCTTTAATGATGTTTTGTAAAGGTGAAAGTAAAGATCTAATTCGGCAGTTGATCATGGCTCTTGATTTATGTCAGTATTGTCTGTATTTCACTTCAGCAATTCTTCAGCGTAATGACAAAGCTCTTGACGCACTTTTGCAACCAATCTTGGCCTCGTGTTCCAATGGAATCAACAGGGAAGTTGACATGCCAAATTTGAAGGCAATACTTGGTGAGGTAATGGAAGCATTCAATCCCAAGTCATCAAGTGTTAGCACAGCCAATAAACTGGTTAATCAAGGGGTATTGCATGGCGATGGGGGAGATAAAATGATAAAGATCCCAGAAGATGACAGACTCATGATTCTTGGAGCATCTCTGTGGAAACATCTGTCCAAGTTCATTAAATGCCAATTTGGTAATCTTACCTCTAACCCAATGACCGACATGACCCAGGCTTCTAGTGTATGTACTGAGCCTGAGGATAATGGTTTCCTGGAACTTGTCCGACGGGTCACGATGATCTTTACTGGTGTGTTGGAAAACACCATCACACACATATCTTTTCACGCTGCAATGCAGCTCGCTGTTTTCTTCTGGCATAAGACAGGGGGTGGGAACTCAATAGGTACTCTAATGTGGCTGGAGGAATTTAGTCAATCTAAGGTAGGAGTTTTTGCTGAGCAATCGGGTGAAAATTCTGGTTACTCTAAAGTTACGGATGAAAATACTGTATTGTCAAGCACTGAAATGCTGGCAAAATTCTCCAATGATCCGAAAACAATATCTGACTTGCTTGCTCAATTACCAATTAAGTTATCAGAATTAATTCACTTGAATCCTGCTAGAGGGTGGAATCACTTTCACACGGGGGCTCATCAAGATCATGAAAAGCTGGAAAGTTACAAACAAGAAGGTATTTTTGATAGCAGTCCTCGTGGTGGTGATGGTGGTGGTGGAGATAATGGTCCTTCAGTTTCTGAGCAAAGTCATTACCCATTGGATTTTGATGTAAAGGGAGCAGCTCTTACTGATGAAGTTGCTCCTTTCCGCACTCCTAGAGAAATTCACCGAAGAAATGGAGAGTTATTGGAGGTAACCCGTTGTTCTTTATCCTGTCATTGTCAGCATTATTTCAGTGATTGGATATCCCCGAATATCCGGAATTTGTAATCTGTAAACGTCTCATTGAACAGGCACTATGTATTAATTCTATTGAGCAACAGCGGGCTGCAGTTGCCAGCAACAAAAAGGTACACTCAGAAAAATCTTCTTTTTTGTCTTTTTTCCCATTTTGTAACCGTCTCAGTTTAGCTTTATCAGATTTTGTTAAGATACGAACTGAAGCGTGAATTGATCCGATTCCTCCTCTTGGTTTCGCCTAGTCAGCATCCATACTGTTTGCACATAACTGTGAAACCATTAACCTGCAACTCCCTTTTGGGACACAACCTCTAGTTAAGCAAGAGTCTGATGTGCTCACCATGGCTTATGTAATAGCAGTGTTCTGTTAAGTGTTAATGTATAGGTAAATGCTTACTCATTTTTTAACACAGTAAAATTTGGACATGTAGCTAGGTAATTAGCTCTTTCTTACTTGGTTTTGCTTGAAATTCATGTTTTATTGGTGACAGTCGGCCTCAATCAAATTGAAATCTGTTTAGTTGTATTTTTTTTGGTTGAGCACTTGAGCTCACTTGTAGTGGTGACTGGTGATAGTTCTATCTTCCTCTTATTGCGAGAAGCTCGCTTTTCTATTTAACTGTTGAGTCACTCTTTATGGCTGAAGATTTTGAAATTTATACAGGGAATAGTTTACTTTGATTTGGGTGATGGACTACCTTCAAAAGCTTCATCAGACTTTGTTTGGGAAGAAGCTGATTGGCCCAAGAAAGGCTGGGCTGGTACGAAATCTACTCCGGTTCCCACTCGTGTTGCTCCTGGGGTTGGGCTTGGGAGTAGCAAAGGTTCACACCTTGGATTAGGTGGAGCTATAGTAGGTGATGGCTCCCAAGCAAGACTAGGAAAGGAGTTGACTGGCGGTGGAGCATTTGGAATTCCAGACTATGCTGGCATTGGCGCCACTGGCATGGGCTGGGGAATCGAAGATGGCTTTGACAAATCCATTGACCCGCCAGCTACACTGGATAACATAAGTGTAAGGGCTTTGGCTAGTCATCCTTCACGGCCTTACTTTCTTGCTGGTTCCAGTAACACTCACGTCTACCTATGGGAGGTATGTTACTTTCAATCATCGCTGTTCATCAATTGTTATTGCTGCTGTGTAGTCAATTGTGATCAGATCTACCTTTTTTTAGGGTAAAACATCAGCCAGGTTTTGATATCGAAAAGAGAAACAAAAGTAGCTATGTTTCGATTTGTTGTTTACAAGCTGCAGTTTTTTTAACTATTTTGTTTGCTTAATTAACTGAAAAGTATCTGTGTTGCTAATTTAGTAAAGTTAATGTAGTTTGGTGAAGAGAAAGCCGTTGCAACATACGGGGTGCTTCCTGCTGCTAATGTTCCTCCCCCATATGCTCTTGCGTCAGTTACAGCTTTGCAGTTTGACTGCTCTGGCCACAGATTTGCTAACTGTGCATCAGATGGAACGGTATGCACATGGCAACTAGAGGTGGGAGGAAGGAGCAATGTCAGACCCACTGATTCATCTCTCTGCTTTAATGGCCATGCCTCGTAAGTGCTACTGATTTAATAATTTACAGAAAGTGTTATGCTTGTACTGAAATAATTAGCATTGCTGTGGAGTAACAAACTTTATAGCTGCTTTTTTACAATTATGAAATTCGTTCTCATGTAAACAACTCCTTCCCAAAGAAGTAAAACATGTTTCACCTTTCTGTTTCAGATTGTTCTCTGACTTCTATCATATGTTTAGTTTGACGTAGAGTACATAAATACATATAGGTTTGAAGGTATATTTTGTTTACCATCTGTACTTTAGAAATTATATGCAAACATGCCAGCGTTCCGAGTTTTTGGCTATTCTTTCCTTCCACTGTTTCTTCCATTGCTGCTGTGTGTGCCATTCGAAACTGTCAAGTAGTCGTGAAGTAAGGCTGCTTGCAAATTCGATCCTCCCAGAGGCATATGTGGTTGGACTTTGGCAAATTTCTTACCATATGCTTTTCTTTCTTTTTCTTAAACTATTTGGTTGGGTAGAGGGGAGTTCTAATCAGGTTAACTCAACCAAATTTAGTTATTAACTCATCTTCATCTTCTTCTTCTATGCACCACCATCACTATCTCCTACTTCTCTTTGTATTTTGCCTTCATTACCCCAAGACAATTACCCTCAATTGAAGAGAAGCTATAAGCCTATAAAAATATGTTGTTCAGTTGTTAAAGGTTCTTTTTGACACTTAATGTCTGAGTGATTTTGTTCATGATTGCAATTGTGCTGCATATTAAGTTGAACTCCACCCACCCAGTAAAATGTGCTGTCAAAGCAATTAGTATGTTTCTTTAGCACACAAAAATATGCTATGGTTGATTGATTGCACCCCCCTGACACTACTTGGATGCTACTTGTTGACAGGGATATTTGCTATGTTGCAACTAGCGGTTCAATTATAGCTTCGGCTGGCTATAGCTCCAATGGTGTAAATGTAGTCATATGGGACACGCTTGCTCCTCCAACTAGCTCCCGAGCTTCGGTGATGTGCCATGAAGGTATTTCCATTTATGTGTGAACGATAAATAGAACTTGAAATGTACTCCCAACTAATACCATATCGCTGTACTGTGAATTATTTAAATCTCTATATTGGCGTATCACAATTATCTCAGGACTCCACAATTCATATTTAGTTTGGTGTTAATTGTTGTCCAATACTCCAGTAGCAGGATTCTGATAGAGAGAGGGTGTTACTGAATCCCAGAAATTCAACATTGGTTTTGCATAAAAATTAATTAGGACAGTTTTCAAGCCTTGTTTGGGTGGAGAGATTTGGAGGGGAAGGGACAAGTGCAAACTCTATTGTTTGATTAGGAAATAGAGGGAGTGAGGGATCTGTTTTCTCCCTCGAACCCTGGGTTAGCGGAGTTGCCTAGTTAACTACCAAACCGCGAATAATTAACACGAATTAAGAATCCAAATTACATGGAATAATAATCTTTAATTGAATTACGTCTAATATTACGAATCTGGTAACCCTACTAAAAGCTAAATTATAAGGGTGATGCTCATTCATGGATGACCAATTTACCCTTCCCATTTCAACACATTTTTTCCAATTTTATTCTCATTCCAATTCCAATTATCTCATTCAACATACTCAACCACCCCACNACTTTGATTTAGGGGATACGACTTTACCCTTATCAGCTATCTTTGCAAAATCTTTGATAAACTGACGGTAAAAGCCCGCATGACCCAAGAAACTCCTCGCACCCTTGGCATTGGTGGGTGGGGGAAGTTTCTCAATCACCTCCACTTTTGCCTTTTCCACTTGGACCCCTCTCTTGGAAATGACATGACCAAGAACCACTCCCTCTTGCACCATGAAATGGCATTTTTCCCAATTTAGTTTCAAGTTGTACTCAATGCAAG